>CM054058.1:522739364-522817717 GCA_028641055.1 Alopecurus myosuroides | reverse complement strand
GTTGTGCCAAGTAAAGTTTCTAGCGAAGGTTCGTGTTAGTTTTGGATTTCTGCGCAGGAAACAAATTTCAGCTGTCACTGTATAAAATCGCGTAATTCACAGAAAGATCAAAAGGACCTATAAATGTTTTTTCTTATTAACCAGCTAATTCCAAAAAAAATTGTGCTTAAGTTCCCCTAAAAATTCGTCTTTACAAATTGTTCTCGTTTTGACAGATTCTGCCTTTTTACTTGCATCTCTCTTTAACTGTGTCGAGTGGATTTCTTTGCTTCACAAAACATCAGTGGCTCTAGCTAATGATTAAAAGTGTTAATAACCCTTGTGTGTATGGAGAACGTGTGATTTCTTTTATGTGCACTAACCCCTCTACTGCAAATTATTTTGAGTGTGGTGTGAAGTTTTTCAAGGGTTAAAGAGAAGAGGGTTGTATAATGTGATCAAGAAGATTGAAAAATAAAATCTTGGGGATGCCCCCATCGTTCATCCAGCAAATTCTACGAAGATTCAAGCGTCTAAGCTTGGGGATGCCCAAGGCATCCCCTCTTCATCAAACAATTTTACTTGGAACGTTTGGTTTTTTCCTTTGCTGCAATAAATATTTTTGGAACCTAGCATTCTTGTTGTGAGAGAGGGACATACTCCTATTTTTCATATGAATACTTTATGCTATATTCCTTAGTTTTTCTTTAGGTATTGCTCGCAATCCCTTTTAACTCCTGTTTTTCATGCATCTCTTATTTAGAGCTTTAGTTTCTAGTAGAGTTATGTTAGTAATTTTTTTTTTTCATTGCTATATCTCTTGGAGAGTTTTTGTTTAGTATAAAATGATTTGTGTTGGAAAGCAGTAGTAGAATATTCGAGCTTATAATCGTGCAAATAGAAGCTTGTATATATTGTGGCTAGACTTTTTTCATGTCATGCTAGATGTTATTTTAATTCTATGATTAGTAGCTTTTATTGTAGGATGACTTTTCTCCAATAGCTGATAGTTCTTAATATGCCATTGAAATATTCATGAGTAGCTTTTTATCACACTGAAGGATAAATTTTTGGTGTTCTGCTTCGAATGCTTTATTTGGTTGACTTGGCGCATGCTTAGACCATGTTTATGACTAAAAACCAGCCACTTATGGCCTCTATGATCATTTAGTTTTTGACTTGTAATACCCTTTATGCTTTTATTAATAATGTTTTGTAGCTATACATGATTATGGCCATTATTGCTCTCTTGATTTATCGCTCCCATTCTTTGGTTAGCCTCCACTTGTACTGGGTATGATCTCTACTCGTGCATTCAACTACCAAAAAAACCAAAGTTTGCCAAATGTGTCCACCATACCTACCTACATGTGGTATTTAACCTCCACTCCATGTAAATTTCTCATGTGCTACCTTTAAAACCTCAAAAATTATTTCCTATTTGTGCCCCTGTTTTACCCCATGAGGACGTAAATAGAGAATCTTTATCTCACTTCTTGATTGGACTTTACACACCTAGACTTGTGGCTTCATCCACTTATCCAAATGATAGAAGAGCTGGCAGCGGGGTGCCTAGCCCCAAAATTGGTTCCTATAAAATTATATTCACTATTTTTACGCCTGATTTATCGGTCAAAGTATAATTGTGTAAAGAAAAGAGAAAGAGAGATGGCCTTCTGATCCAGTTGAATCCTTCAATGGGGACCGCTCTTCTGAAGTCTAGTTGGCTTGTGACGTATCGTGTTTTTGTTTACCATTCGTTGACATAATAATCATAAACCTCTCTACAAACATATTTTCAATACCTCTATTTAATAAAATAAAAACCTCTAGCACATGAGTTAATCCCTGCTTCACTTTGCGAGGGTTCTTTCTTTTACTTTTATGTTGAGTTTCCATCTTCTAAGTTTATGCACAGCTGAGAGAGCATAGTTTCCATTCTGAGTTTAATGTGCACTGGTCCCATAAACTATTATTAATTTAATTCTTATGTGTTATTACTTGTTCTCAAACTATCTGTTCTAGTCATCCACTTGAGCTTTGAAGTGTCCTGACATTTATGTTTTTCTCCACTCTTAAGGATAAGCAAAATATCACTTTGATATGTTTTCTTTATGCTCGAAACAAACGTATAACTTTCTAGTGCATTATTATTAGGTGTTCTTGTTATATGTGTTACTTTCATGATGCAAAGTGATTGCTAAGTTTCATTGCTAAATTATATCTATCATGCATGTGTTTAAAGTACTATGATCTCAGCTAACAACATTTCTTGTACAATTTAGATGATCAATTTATGTTGGTAGCATGACACCTGAGAAATTATTTGTTTTTATCGTTTACCTACTCGAGGACGAGTAGGAACTAAGTTGGGGATTTTGATACGTCATATACGTATCCATAATTTCCGATATTCCATGTTGTTTTCATACTATATGCTACATGTTCCTCATACACTTTCAGCCATTTTTAATGATTTTCTGGGACTAACCTGTTGACAAGATGCCAAAGAGTCAGCTTTTCGTTTTCTTCTCCTATTTTCATTTCAGAAAGTGTTTTTAGGAAATATTCTCGGAATTAGACGATTAGAAGCCCGAAAGTCTTAGAACTCTATCAACACGCACACGGAATCCCGGAGGGGACCACGGAGCGGTGCCACAAGGGGTCAACACCATAGGTTGGCACGCCCCTCGAACCGCGCCCCCGGGTTGGTGTGGCCCCCCTGGACGCACCACTGACGGTTTCCTCTCGCCTATTTATACCTCGCGGTGAGGTTAACACTATCAGTATAGAAAAGCATGTTCCACCCAAAACATCTGTTGCTGCTGTCATCGACACACCCTAGTTCGGGAGGGTTCTGGGGTTCTCCCCGGGCACCCTTCTGGGAGGTGGGAATCATAACCGGAGGGAATCTACACCACCATGCCCGCCTCAGGAAAGGTGAGTCGTGAGTAGTCCCATCCTGGAACTACGGGTCCATAGCAGTAGGCTAGTGGTTGTTCTCATCCTCTTTATGCCTCATCTTTAGATCTTGTGTGAGCTGCCCTACATGACAAGATCATCTTATTGTATAATGCTACATGTTGTGTTTGCTGGGATCTGATGAATATTGAATGCTATGTCTAATGATTATCAATATACTATGTTTTATTCATGTGTATGTTATTTATGATCTTTCATGCTCTCTGTTGTTAATAGATGCTTTGGCCAAGTAGATGCTTGTAACTCCCAGAGGGAGTATTTTATGCCCGATAGTGTGTTCATGCCTCCTTTTCATCTGTGCTCGAGTGACAGAAACGTGACGGATGGGAGATGGTTGTTTGCCATCACGGATAAAACAACGATGTTTACATTGTTTACATTACACACTTTGCTTAATGCTATTATCTCTTGCTTTCAACTTAATACCCGAGGTTTGCTCGGATGACATTCTGAGGGTGGATTATTACTCAAAGATGCAGTTGGATGACCGTCTATGTATCTTGTTGTAATTCCGCATGAATCACATAGTAATCATCATGTCCATGCATATTCACTATAGTGGGCAGCCTTTGTATCTGTCGATTTCCCATCTGTAATTTTTTTACCCAACATGCTATATATATGTTTTTGGGAGAGACATCACTAGTGAACTATGGACCCCGGTCCATTTTGCTAATACTGAAAATACATCCACTGCAATCACTTTTTCCATACTGTCTACTACTGTTTTCCTACTACCATCACTGTTCTCCTTTCATCTATAGCAAACAGGTACCATTTTCCACACCATATATTTAACCTCTTTGTTTTCAGCAAAACGGTGAGATTGACAACCTCACTTTTTCGTTGGGGCAAAGTGATTTGATTGTGTTTATGTAGGATCCACGTTGCCTCTGAACCGTAGTGCGCCCCTACCACATTAGCTGCATCAACCTTGGAAGTGGTTTCTTTCTTGTACTGGTCGATTCAACCTAAGTTTCTTTCTGTGGGAAAACTTGTGATTGCACTCTTCACAACCTTTCTCTTGGGGTTTACCAAAGTCAGCCAAGAGCACACCCGATGAAAAGGTGTTGATGGTTTTCGTTAGCTATAGTGACAAAATACACACTTGTCATTGTCTGGAAGTCTTCATCTAGCCAAATGATCTGCAGTCGATGTTCTACCTCTGATGAACAAACCAAACAACAACTAGTAATTTTTGGTCAAGTACTACACGGAACACTCACTTGACTCATCCGATCACTTTTCGTAGGACTTATTCAGCAAATTTATAAACACAAATAACAAAAAGGTTTTAGAACCAATTGTAGTATTCAAATTGAGCTTACAAGTCATATGATGCAATGACTGTGAATAAGCAATAATTGGGGAAATAGTTTTCAGTTTAAATTGTAGCATAGTTTCCAGAAAAAAAAATTAAAGAAAGTACTGCCCAACGTGGAATGATGGAATTGGAATCTATTTAGCAAAACCTGTGAAATAATTTCTCAATAAGTTCACGCTTGTTGTTTAATTTTGTTCTTACCTTATTAAAATAACAAACCACTCAAATAATATTTTGCCAACATTCGTCTCCATATATAGTTACAAAGATGAAAAATTATTTATTTGAGTGTCGCATCCAGAGTTTATCCTGCCACACCCATCCAGCCTTATATAACATCAGTTCACACATAAGACATTAGATTGTACCATCGTTGACCTATATTACGTACCTTCCTCACATGACTCAGTTTTAACTCAACAAAATGAATGAATGGCAATAATACGGGATGTAGCTATCACCAAGTGACATGCGTCTAAGAGCAATACAGTGGTGTGTGTTCCCAGTGACTCCACTTCCTACACAGACATGGGTATGTGGCCATCCGTACAATTCTAGCGATTTCATGTCCATAGATGAAAATTCATGAGGATGGCATGGAAAAAATAACCCTTTCGATGTCGAAACACTCATAATTACAAATTTAGGATCTTCAACTCAGTGCGTCCACTCATGTCTGCCTCACCCCGCGTGGTCCAATATCTAGCGGATATGTATATGGAAATGCACAAGATCTTTGTTAAGGATCAGGGAGACTAGCCCGATTAGGCCTTGATTCCTTGCAGTTTTTTCTAGGGGAATGTTGGGGATTTTACCGAATCCCGAAAAAATCCCCACTAGACAGTTTACTACTCGGTTTTGAGAGGGGATAATCCACAAACCACCTCACTTTTGCCTATATTTGAAACTCTACCCTATATTAGTTTTATTGCGGGGGGGGGGGGGGGGGGGGGCAGTATTTTGAGCGGATTTAGTGATCACCAAATCCTCTCTAAACCCTAATCCCCTTGGGGGTGAAAATACCCTAGAAGTAACCAAGACCTTAGTGTTTAGCACCGGTTTTGTATATCTAGTTGTATATGACTTCCACACGTGTCTTTCCTTTGACCAAGTAAATGTGTGTATGATGTGCTCTTTCTAAATGGTTTTCTTATGATAAATTTTCTATTTCCAATCGCTTACTTCTTTCAATAGTTTTAGTTAATTTCTTTAAATGAAAAACTAGTTAGTAGAGATGCCTCTGTATTTTCTGTAATTCGATAAAATGATATTGCATTTCTTCCTGGTACTTGTTGTTCACTTCTTCCCTATGATTGTGTGGTCTGATTCCTTTTGATTCAAACCGGTTGGGATTTCCCGATGATCGCGGTAACCGGAAATCCCAACCCCCTCAAGATTTTTTTGACCAGTAACCATAACCCTGGTTGTTGCTCGTCGCATGGATCTGAGCTAGGGTGGAATTCGTCTAGTCTCGTGTTGACTTTGGACCCCGAGCTGAACCCTGACCGCGGTGGTTGTCGGATATGTAATTTTTTATTAATTATATAGTGCACCAAAAATGCAACGCCAAACAACCCGATAGAAACGCAGCATGAAACAATTGATCTAGTAGAAAGTTTGGCTACCATTGAAATCAATGGCGCCGCCATGGTCTGAACTCCGATAAGACATCCTAGCTGTGTCACCACGCGTGTCTTTTCTCCCGGCTCCCCGTAGGCCAGGCTCGCTTCCAGACACTAAAAAATTGGGAGAATGCCTATAATGTGTGATGCAACCATCAGGAACTGCTATGCGTTGGTGAGCAATACACTGGTGATGTGTTTCCCAGTGACTCCCCTTTCTACATAGATATGTGTATGTTGGTCCTGCGTGCAGTTCTCGTGTCCGGACGGCCGAGATACGCCCGATTTACAGCAACCCTAGATGCATGACGGAAGTCCGTGAGAGACACCGCATACCACGAATTTACAGCCACCAAAGCTACGTTTTAGCCTCCCCCATGGATCCCATCTCCATAGTGGTAGGGCTCCCAAGTCCATGAAGGAAGAGTGCTAAGGGACGACGCTCCCCTATGATGCCGGCGATGTAGAGAAGCAGTCCATGCGCCACGCCCTGCGCCCCGTGCTGTCCTCTCCATCGTCTTTACCGCCATTTCCATCACCAATTCCTACTTGTATACAGTGGTTCATCCTCCCCCACACCTCTGTACCGTCCTATGTAAACACGGTATTTGACGTTATAAATTATTTGCTGATGATCTATGCATGTATGTCATGTTTGTGTAGATGCGTTTTGTCATATGAGTGATTGTTGAATCTCTATGGATGGTTTGAGCTTTATGTTGAATTTGTTATAGTCCTACGGTTCCTATCACATGTTTATGCGGTCATGAATCACATCATAGGGTTTGTAGTATATGGAGAAAGCTAGAGGGAGGGCTGCTTGAGTGACAGAAAAAACGTAGCCCCAATCTAGTAATTAAACCATATGGATAAAGAGGACATTTTGATCTTAATGCTATGGTTGGATAATTTTACCTTAATGTATATTCAAGTATGTACGGATTTTTTGTAGAGTTCCAATCATAGCTACTTTCAATCATTGGATAGTGAGAGCTTGTTAGATTTGCCTCTCCCCCATAAAAGAGGAATATCAAACCATGTATTTGATTATTTGATCATGGACAAATCCACCACACTTAGCAACACTTTTCCACACTCATGATACTGTTAATTTATGGTTACTTAATATACTTTATTTCTGCAGCCCAAACATTTGCTTTTTTTCTTTATTATCTTGCCAAACTATCTCTTATACTCCGTCTTTTGGCTCTAGTATTATTTCCTAGATAAACTAAACGTCTAGTGTGCGTAGAGTTGTATTAGTGGTTGATAGAAATTGAGAGAACATTTATTCTACTTTTATCTCCTTGTTGGGTTTGACACTCTTACTTATCGAAAAGGCTACACACGATCCCCTATACTTGTGGGATATCAAGACCTTTTCTGGCGCCGTTGCCAGGGAGCAATAGCTTGGGGTTGAATGTTCTTGTGTGCACTTGTTTGCTTTGTCTCTAAGTAGTTTTATTTTCAGTTTTAAGTTATTTGCTACCTTTAGTTATGGATAGGGAACACGAATTATAAAAAAAGTTGTACTGTTGTCTAAAAGCGTTTTCAAAATCTAAAGTGTTTGGAAAGACGCGTAATGGTTATGTGGGGGTCGACCTTGAACACTTGTGTTCATGCCTAAGAAACAAAAAAATTCTTTCCATGGAATATTTTCAGTTTAAAAACTTGTATATATTGTACATATTTCTCTATACCATAAAACTAATTGATAACTGTAGTTTCTAGTTACTTGGAAGTTTGATAGTTTTGCTTTGCTGTCCAGATTTTTTTCTGTGCTTCACCGCCATAAAATGTTTAAAATCACCAGAACGTGATATTGATTTGAATTTCTTGATTGCAAAGTAATGCTTATTATCTTTCTTTCATTAGACTAACTTTTTCTGATTTTAGGTACGCCGATAGGTCTAATAATTATATCCTTACTAACTGATTATGTTTAGACAGAATTGTTGTGCTTCATTGTAAAAAATCGTGATAAATATCGGAATAGTATTTTGATCTGAAACTTTTTGTACATATACCTGATATTATGATTTCTCTTTCATTAGGTTTAAGTTATTTTATTTGAGCTAACTAACTATCTCATTAATTGCCATCTTTACAGGTTGTCCAGTTTTCATAGATTTTGTTGTTTATTCAATATTGTAGTTAGTGTTCTTAGTTTCCTTAGTTTTTCGACGGACAACGGAAATTTCATAAGAAACCTTGGTATATACAGTGGCTAATATTGAGTAAATATTATGAAACTTGTCAATGTTTGAATATGACTGGATTTTATTTAATGAGTACTAACACTACCAATGAGTTTTTTTCAAGTTTTATGTGAATGTAGTATTTAAAGATCCTATGGAGATGGTGATACGAGATGAATGAGAAGTGAAAATCTCAATATTGGGGACTCCCAAGTGCACCTCAATTAAGTATTAAAGAATATTGAATCATCAAAGCTTGGGGGTGCCCAAGGAATCCCTTCTTTTTCCATGCCTAGCTAAATGGCGTTAAAGAAAAACACTTCTTGGCAGATAACACATGGTTTTATTTTTTCCTTGTTTTTCTCTTTTCTCTTTGAGTCAAGGGGATGTATACTTCTGTAGAAACTCCTTTGTATCTTTATTTTCATGTATTAGTTGTGACAAGTAAAGTTTCTGTCGAAAGTTGGAGTTGGTTTTGGGATTTGTGCGCAGAAAACAGATTTCTGCTGTCCACGTAAAAAATTGTGAAAAATCCAGAAAAATCAGAACGACCTGATTTTTTTAATTATTCCTCAGCTAATTCCGCAACTTTTTTAATTCTTTATGTTTTTTTATTTGAGCAGTGTAAGTGCCCTGAAAAATTCGTCTTTACAGACTGTTCTGGTTTTGGCAGATTCTAAAATCTTTCTTGCATTTGCTCTTTTACGATGTCAAGTGGATTTCTTTGCTTCACGAAACATCAGTGGCTGTAGCTAATTTTTAAAAGTATTAATATCATTTGTGCCCATACAGAACTCATGGGTTTTTTATTTTTTAACTAACCCTCTAATGCGAATTACTCTTTCAGTGTGGCGTGAAGGAAGTTTTCAAGGGTCAAGAGAAGAGGTGATATATGTGATCAAGAAGAGTGCAAGGTCAATGCTTGGGGATGCCACCGTGGTTTAGCCCAGAAAATTCTAAGAATAATAAGCATCTAAGCTTGGGGAGTACCCAAGGCATCCCCTTCTTCGTCAACCATTTATCAGGTCACTTCTAGTGACACTATATTTTTATTTGGTCACATCATATGAAATTACTTAGAGCGTCTGTTATTTTTCGTTTTGTTTTATTTTGTTTTACTTTCTGCAATAATAATCATTGGAACCTAGAATCCTTGTTTGGGAGAGACACACGCTCCACTTTTTCGATTGAATACTCGTTATGCTCGTATTCTTAGTTTTCCTTCTAGCTGCTTGCGAAGAAATCTTGTTTAGCTCTTGTTTCCTTGCATCTCATATTCAGAGCTTTTAGTTATTAGTAGTGTTATGTGATTACTCATCATGCTTGCTTGCTGTATCATTTAGAGTTTTTGTTAAAACATATTTTGTATGGTGCTTGTGGGAAAATGAAACTGCTACATTTGGTAAAAATTATAAACGATGCCAATAGAAGCTTGTATGGACTGTGGCTAGACTTGTTCATATCATGCTAGATGTTATTGTAATTATAAATCCTAGTGGTTATTTATTAGCATGATTTGTCTCAAATAGCTGAGAGTGTTTAATTTGCCATTGAAGGAATCATGAGTTATTCTTGTCATATTGAAGCATAATTTTTTGGTGTGCTCCATTGAATGTTTTATTTGGTTGACTTGGTGCATGCTCATACCATGTTTATGACTACGAACCAGCGACTAATAGCCTCCATGATCATTTAGTTTTTGAACTTGTGGTACAACTTATTCTTTGATTAATGATGTTTATTTCGGTAAGCATGATTATGGCCATTATTGCTCTCTTGATTTGTTGCTTCTAGTATTTTGCTAGACTCCACCTGTACTGAGTATAAGCTCTACTCGTGCAATCCAACTCCAAAAAACCAAAGTATGTCAAATTTGTCCACCATACGTACCTATATGTGGTATTTAACTGCCACTCAAAGTAAACTGCTCATGTGCTACCTTTAAAACATTCAAAATTACTCCTGTTTGGTGTTCCTGTTTTTGCTCATGAGGACGTAAATAGTGAATCTTTATCTCACTTGTTGATCAAATTTCACACCCTGGACTAGTGGCTTCATACGCTTATCCAATTGATACAACAGCTGGCAGCGGGGTGCCCAGCCCCAAATTAATACAAACAAATTCTTTTCACTATTTTTGCCCCTGATTTATCAGTCAAATTATAGTTGTGTAAAGAAAAGAGAAAAAGGGATGACCTTCTACACTGGTATTATTTAAGTTTTATTTATCATGATTGTGCTTAAGTTCTATGATCTCAACTTACATATGCTTTTATATTATTGATGATCAATATTATGTTGGTAGGATGTCACATAAAAAATTATTTTGTTTTAATCGTTTCACCTACTCAAGGACTAGTAGGAACTAAATTAGGGTTGTTGATACATTCAAAACGTATGTATAATTTTTGTTGGTTTCATGCTACTTTAATGTCTTTCATAATTGTTTTTATATTAAGTTTATAATTTATTTGGACTAACCTACTAATAGTTGCAAAAATGCACAATGTTCTTGTTCTACACTTTTATGTGTAGGAATTACTTAAAATAGAAGAAGGAACCTTGTTGGAGTCGAATTGGGACTTTGCTGAAATCTCTCTGAAAACACTTTTTAAAGATTGCCACGTTACGGGTGGAAGACAATGTCAAACGGAAATTTCACAAAAGACAAAGTTGTGGGAAATTTCGCGGCGTACTTTCTAGAGTCAAAATCCCTCTGATTCGGTGTATGTACGGTCCAGTTACGCCCAATTTACCGCAGCACTAGATGGGATGACAGAAATCCGTGAGACTATATAAAGGGAGGAAACCTAGGTCGTGAGAGACACCGCATACCACGAATTTCCAGCCACCAAAGCCACGTTTTAGCCTCCCCCATGGATCCCATCTCCATGGGGTAGGGCTCCCAAGTCCATGAAGGAAGAAGGCTAAGGGGCGGCGCTCCCCTATGATGCCGACGATGCAGAGAAGGAGTCTCTCCGCCACCGCCGGTGCCCCCGCCACCCTGCGCCCCGCGCTGTCCTCTCCACCGTCATCACCGCCATCTCCATCGCCAATTCCTACTTGTATACAGTGGTTCATCCTCCCACACACCTCTGTACCGCCCTATGTAAACATGGTGTTTGACGTTATAAATTATTTGCAGATGATCTATTGCATCTATGTCATGTTTGTGTAGATCCCTTTTGTCATATGATTGATTGTTGAATCTCTATGGATGGTTTGAGCTTTATATTGAATTTTTTATAGTATTACGGTTCCTATCATATGTTTATGCAGGAATGGATCACATCATAGGGTTTGTAGTATATGGAGAAAGCTAGAGGGAGGGTTGCTTGAGTGAGAGAAACATGAGCCTCAATCTAGTAATTAAAGCATATGGGATAAAGAGGACCTTTTGATGTTAGTGCTATGGTTGGATATTTTTACCTTAATGTATATTTTAGTATTTACGGATTTTTGCTAGAGTTTCAATCATAACTACTTGCAATCATTGGATAGTGAGATTTTGTTAGTTTCCTTTCTCCCACATAAAATAGAACATGGTACTGTTAGTTTGATTATTTGATCATGGACAAATCCACCACAATTAGCACCACTTTTCCACACTCATGATACTGTTAGTTTATGGTTACTTGATATACTTTATTTCTTCAGCACTAACATTTACTCTTTTATTTATTATTTTGCCAAACTATCTCTTATACCCGTATTAGTGCTCTAGTATTATTTCCTAGATAAAGTAAACGTCTTGTGTGCGTAGAGTTGTATCAGTGGTTGATAGAACTTTAGAGAACATTTATTCTACCTTTAGCTCCTTGTTGGTTTGGACACTCTTACTTATCGAAAATCCTACACACGATCCCCTATACTTGTGGAATATCTAGAAGTAGAGTGATTTATATGATGGTTTTCCCTCAATGCACATCTCATTATCGATACCATGTTTTGTGGGGGATGAACTATCCAAGAATAGTTCACATGAGTCCTCGGAGCATTTTAGGCATACTTATTCAGGCAACGTGTAAACACTCGTAATGATAAACATCGACCCAATATGGCAACTCATGTATTCATTGCCCTTTCTGGTCATGTCTTCCTTGTACATCAGGTTCAACTTGCAAAATAATGATAAGAGATAAGTACGTTTCACCTTGCAAAATCATGTCATCATGTTATCTGAAGTAGCATCTGAAGTAGCCTCTAGGTTCACTACAAAAGCAATTAAAATCAGTTGCTTGTGAAAAATAATAATCATAGAAGTAAACATACTCCCTTGTAGCTGAAGACCAGTCCACCTATCGATCTATCTCTAGATCCATATATATTTGTTTCTAACACCACCACGCGGTACTGGACTTCCTCTACTAAGTGAGGATTGATCGATAAATCGGTTGACTAGTTATCACCCGAGATACAACCACCACCGAGTGCAACGTTATTGAAGGAGACACGTGGTGGTGTGCTTCCCAGTACCCCCTTTTCCTCTGTATATCTCACATTATCTCTGTTTCCATGCATGTGAATTGTAACTATAGGAAAGATAATTACTACATAGAGGACCATCTGTACACAAAATGGAGCCGGAAAATCCTAAAAGGGTGTGCGCCAAAGGACAAAACTAACAAATTCCTTCATGCTTGTCAAGAGATTTGATATTTTATGTTTATGAACTAAATAATGGACACCTAGTTAATCACCGGCCGCCAAAAACCAAGATGGGTAACCAAAAGGTGTGTGTTCTAAAGCCAAAAAATAAAAAAATAATGAAAATGCTGCCAACTGTTTCACGCAAGATTAAAGATATAATATTTGGGTTCTCATAAATTAGAAAATAGTAATACTTAGGTAATCACTGATCGTGAAAAAAATCTGTGGGAGAATCGTATAAGTACCATAAGTAATAGCCACAACATGGCATAAAATAATAATAAACAACTATATCCAAAGGAAAAAAATATGATTCCAATCACACGCGTGGACATAGTGACACTTGAATGAAAACTTAACAAAACTAAGTAACTCGCTGATATAGACAACACGAGATACTCCAAAAGCGGCGCATGGGGAGACCGATACATTGCTACCACTATCCGGCCCTTGACATGCCATGTATGCATGTAGATTAAAATTGCATGCATGTTTCAAAAAAATCTAGATAATTCCTACTTAGATGACCATCTATGGAGGGAATCTGCAGGAAGACGGTAAAAGGATCTGCCCTGAGGGGAAATTATCATGCCTTTCACGCATGTCAAAGTAATTTGATCTTTTTATGCTTACAAACTAGACAAATGCTACTTAGTTAATCATTTGTCACCAAATAATCGGTCGAGGAGATCTCAAAAGTGTTAATGCTAAAAAAAAGGTGTTTCCAAAGCGGAAAACTGGTGGGGACACTACCAAAATGAAATATTACTAGGAAACTAGTGAAGTATTTGATTGATGTTCAAACATTGTATCATGGAAGGCATGATTTTATTTAACGTGTTAGCCACCATGTCATTGACCTTCATATCCATCGATGGTTCCAATTCATGCAATTTTTCCCTTAGCTCCACCGTCTCTTCCCTTAGCATTTCCGTCTTGCAGCATTGTTGGCTCCTCTCTTGCCACCTTTTCTGAATTTGCGCCGCCATCCGCTCCTCTTTGGTAGTTCCCACAACAAAGTCATGGTTAACATACTTGTGACCTCATCCGTGTGCGATCATACGACCCATATTCGGCCTTGTACATGGTGGCAGGTCCTTTACCTTGTTCAACACCCTGATAAGGGGAATGTCCCACATAACTTTGGTTGTCGACGCGGACGCATGAAACTAGGAGGAAGCTTCTGCCGTTACTTCTATTATGCACAGAAGTAACATGAAGAATTAAGAAATTCTAATACTAGTTTCTTCTGCCGTTTCTTCTGTCTCTTCTTCTGCTAAGGCTGGTAAATTGCTAAGGCTGGTTCTGCCGTTTCTTCTGCCGCTTCTGCTGTTTCTTCTTCTTAGGCTAGTCAATTGCTTACCAGTAGTGGCTCAAGATCCATCACCTTCTGCTCTGTGACCAACTTGACACCAGTAACCTTCTTGGGGTCCGTGTCGACATCCCCACTATCGGTTTCTTTATTGTACCGGGACCTCACAAGTCTTTGTGTCTCCGGGTGTGGGTACTTGTGCCACGGATTCTCGATGGTGGCATGTAAATAGGCCGGGTCCTCCTTCCATATCTCCTTCTTGACGGAGTAACCACGCTGTGATGACCCAACACACCCCTGCATGTGTAGTGTGCAAGTCGGTGACATAATACTCACAGAAGGACTTATCCGTGAATATTACATCTCTCAGAGTGGTACAACAGAAACACAGCGGGGCCAAGCAAAGCTATAGGATACAAACTTCATTACAAAATCTTGAGAATCTCCTTGATGAATCAAGAAGATCTCCTGCAAATGGAACATCAGAAGAAGCAATTCGAAGCTCCAAGCCGGAGAATGACTCTAGCTCAGAACTAAACCACTACGGCTGATGCCAGCCCTAAACTATGGCTTATAACTACCAAGTCCAAGAATGGACTCTACCTACACCTTGATAGCTTGTCCTGCACCAGCGTTGTTGATGATGATGCCTTTACCGACTAAGTAGTAGATCACTCCTCCTAGCTCCCTTAGAGAGCGATGGCTTCTCGATGACGACTTCAATAGGGCTTCAACTCTAAGCAGGGGGTCAAACGGGATAGAATAAGTAACGAGCGTTACTCAGCAAGTTCATGATATATAGTGGGTAGTATGATGCACTAACTACAGCTTTAGACTCGAAAGAGCCATAAGCTAATGCAAGGTTTGGTAAAACTTTCTTCAAGAGGTTGCTTTTAATTCTGAAAACTATGCCCGCCAGATCTTCACAGGATTAGAACTTTCATGGAGTTGCCTTTCCTGCGGCGTTCGCAGCTCCTTCCCGGAACAGGGGGTAACATGCCACATCCTTTTACACTCTGCAGAGGTGCGTTACTTTACCCATGGACGACCAAGACCATGTTGCACAACCAGGCGTACGTTCCTGTCCACTCCCACTTAGGTGTGGGGCCCGGTTGTTGGTCCAAGCCAAACCGTGCTTCTCCGCACAACGCATGCCCACCCATTTCTACCAGCAGGTTGAACGCCTGATTCCACCCCTCACGATGGAGATCTACGTGCCCCTGGCAGACACTCATAGACCCAGAGTCCGTGGGACGTAAGGGCTCCCACCCATGTGCATGTAGTCTCGCAAGACCTACAGCGTACGTCTCTGGCAGTCCGTTGACATGCGAACGAGGAAAGTATCACGGCTGACTTACTCCCCCCATAGAAGACCCATGGTTAACGCGAATTTACGGGGCAAGAATTCTGACGGCAGTTGTTGTTAATTCCTAGGTAATACGTTCCCATGCAGATGGAACCTTCCTTTGACCTATTCATCTTACCATGGTTCCATCCGCCCACCAAATAGAACACTACCACTCGGGTAGTCATTCAAGTAGTCATATTATTATAAAAATAGGATCATGCATTCTTTTGAGAGTAGGTGATAATCCGATAGGGTTTTTGCAAAATAGTTTGTTATGAGATACTACAAAGGATACGAGCAAGTGATGAACTTGCCTGAGATTGAAATAACAATAATAATCCAGGTCCTCGGAGTTCGAGGGTCGCGTTGACAATCTCGACATCTGAAAGATAGCAAAGTAGTCCCGATAAGGGCTACTGGAAACTGGCAAGATGCTATTATGCATAGTAATGGAATGCATCATGATTTACCCCGAAAATACCCAAGCTTAAATGATTAAGCTCCATCTTACGATATTTAGATTTCATTAGGTTTACTTGACTTAGAGTTGTTTCATTAGCTTTTAGTGATGTTATTCATCACTTAGAAGTTGATCACAAGTTGGTTGATTGATTTATTAGAGATTTGGGGTTTTAACTTATTTACTTGGTTATTAAACATTTCAAAATGTTATGTATTTATGGATTGAGTATTGTTCACTTTTATGAAAATAATAACACAATATCTTATTAAGGAATAATTCTGAAAGGAAAACAAACAAAGTTTATGATGATTTGTCAAAATTATTCACTTAGAAATAATAGCTTAAGTGAAATTGAACTTTTGAAACACCAAACTAAATCACATAATAAGGTTTTAAGAAAATAAGTGGACCTATTTTATTAAGTACATGATTTATTTTGGTAATTAGAATTACTTGTAATACTTATTAGAATTCAAGAAAAATAATAGAGGATTTGTTTTAGAACATTTTACTATTTCTCCCTAATTTATAAAATAGGTTTTATTTTGTTAGAAGCAATATTTGTTTCAAAGCTTTAAATTAGCCACCATTAAGGTTAATTTATTTATAAGAAAATCATGAATATTATCTTAAAACATTTTTAGATTTTCCTTAATTATTTCTTATTGAAAAATTTCATTTCTTATTAATTCTTACCATCATTTAAAGACAAACCACTTAATGATCTATAAAAAGTTTCTTTGGGTATAGAATCATTTTTAAACTTGATAATAATATAGTTTGACTAGTGGTTTTTATTTACTCTAATATATTTATAAGACTTTATAGAATAAATTAAACCAGATTTAATAGTTCTCAATGATTTAATTAATTGTGATGTATTTTAAGAGGGAAGAAAAATAGATGGTAATACCATTAGGTCCAAGTGCTTTACGGGAATGAGCTAAGCCTAAATGGGCCAATCAGGACTTGTACAAGTACGTGCACCCTGACCCAACGAAGTGGCCAGGTTCACAACGTACATACATCACTCATCGCACGCCGTCTCTCGTTCCCCAATCTCTGGCTCTCTCTCCATCGCTTGCGGCCGCCGTCGCCACTCGCTGCCCCGGCCGCCGCCGTCTACTCCGACACAGCTGCAGCCCGGCAAGGCTCCGCCCTACTCTCCTCTACCGATTCCCCACAATCGTGGCTCTCCAACCTCACCAATCGAGCTCGCCAGGGAACCCTAACCCTAGCCATGGCCAGCTCGGTCGCCGGCCCTGTTGCTCCCCGCCGTCGTGACACCCTCCACGATGAATAGTGCCACCACCCAGGCTGACTCTCTCCCGCGACCACGTCTTAATCTCGAGCCCCTGCTCGAATACACCACCCTGGTCTCATTCTCTCTTTCTCACTGACGGTGGTACAGTGGTAGTCTGCAGTTGTGCGGCGAGGGTGTGTGGTGATGCGGTGACAAGGTGCTGATAGTGTGGCTTGGCGCAGGTGATGCGCCGCTGCTGTGGTGCTCCTTGTGGTGCCGCCGCCGCTGCGGTGATGCCGCAGCTGCTGCCCCAACTTTGATGCCGGCGGAATGGCGCTGTGTTCGCAACCCCGACATCGACTAAGTCGTCTCCACTGCCTCGGCTACAACTTCTCGAGGTACTTTCTTCTGTAACCGGCGGTGCCGATGAACTGCGTGTGCTTGTGCAATTGGTGGTGGTCGTCTGGTACTCCTTGGTTGTGAATCGTTACTAGGAAAGCTTGGCAAATTCATATGGATGGTAAAATGGCTCTATTTAATTTACATGACTCGGTTTGGTACATGTGCATGTGATGTGCATGCTCCTGTTTGGGTGATTTATTCATCCAAGCATTTGTAATAAGATGCTGAAATCATTTGCATGCAGATTGGGGGTGACTTAGATTTTCATGTTTAGGTCATAAACACACCTTGCCCCTACGATTTTGTGAGTGGATGTGGTGGTGTGTACTGCTACTTACTGATAAAATATTAACTTCAGTTGGCTACTGCTGTAGTGGTTGTGTGCTACTCTGAATTTTATTCAGAGAATGTGCCACCCTGGTTCCCTTTGTGTTTACGTTAACTGAAGAATGCATTGTTCCTATATTTCAGTTATTTTCTGAATCTTTACACAACCAGATGTGTAATTGTTGTGTTGAGGTGCTCTTCCGGTCGATTAGTGCCCAACAACTATCTGTTGCATGTGCTTGTGAGCTGGCTAATTTTATTGGTCCATTTGCTTATGATTTGTGCCCCTGTTTGCCATTAGAACTGATAAGAACATGGTATCTACTTGATCTTGTTGCCCATGAAACTATTATCAGATAGGAACATATACTATTCGATTTATTGCCCCTGCCGGTGACGCAAAAGCTGAGGCATCTATTCTTTGGATAAGAACAGGTTATTAGTAAATGGATTCAAATCTCACTGATGAACTTGTTTCCAAGTCTGAGAGCAAAATAGCACTCCAAATACAAAGATGCTAGGTTTGTTTGCCAGATATTGTATCTCGGGTGTGCACTCCTGGCATCTAGTATTTGGTGTGTTTTCATAACATTTCTTTGTTGGCTTTACTTTCTGGACAGAGTTATGATGTGTAACTGATAAGAACAGATTTATACTTGATGTCCTAGCTAGCCAATGATGCAAAGGCTGAGGTACATGTTTCTATAAGAACAGATACTATTGTGGATTTCTTTAAATCTCAGTGATGATTTAGGCATAGCAACTCTATGCATATCTGAGAGAACTTCTCTTCCCTACCCCCTCTGACTCTTCTTTTTTAAACTAAAGATGCAACTTTGATATCTAGTGGCCTAGGCTTGTTAACCTGCTGCTGGAGTGAGGCTTTGTCTTCTGGAATCTGATGAAACCTGCTTCTTGTGGCATGCCTGCTCCTCCTAGCTGCTTGATCTGTTTCCTAGTATCTCAAGATTTGGATGTGTTCTTGATCTATTGATGGTATGATGTGATGTGATCTAGCTATTTTCTGTGATAGAACAATGGTGTATTGTTTGGGGAATGATAGGTGAAGCATGGATGCGGCTGGAATGTGTGCATATGGAAGAATAGTGGCTGGTCCTGTTTATATAGTGTTCCAATAGTGCTTCATTCCTGATTTGCTGTTGTTGAGGGATTGACACCACATAGGCTGCATGTGTTGTGTGAGCTACTTGCAGGTGGCCCTCTTTCTAGTGCAAGTGGACAAGTTGGTTTTTGGTTACCTCATGAGCAAGCTACGGCTGCTCCTTGATTTGGCTTATTTGACTCCATTATTGGTGCTGCCCTATCCTAATTCATCCCTCCTTGTGGCATAGTCGGTTGTTCAAGTCTCTCATTTTGGTTGTCTTTATTTTTGACTTGCCAGGTGGCATTAGTCACTGAATGACTGTGTACTTTCAGACTGGAAGGCTTTTGTCTTTTATTACTGGTCTTTGAATAAGTGATCAAGCTAAGGTTTAACTATTCGAGTACTTGGTCGAACAACAGTAATTAATGGCTTAAGTTCTTGTTGGTAATTAATACCAACAGAGAACTATTTGGAAATTCAAATGTGAGCTTTCTCTTGTGTATAGTTTAATACATGGAGCTAGTGTTATGTTACTTGGTTTTCAGATTGCGTTCTCTTAGCTTGAGTTGATTGGTTTCCTATATGTCCCTGTTGTCTAAGGATAATGCCTCATTGATGCCTTTTTGTTGCTTCTCAAGGACATAGATTATATTCTGGTTGGACTTGTCCCTTATTGCCTTAATGTCTCATGATCCAGGATTATCCACTTCTCCTAACTTATCTGATGGCTTTAATTGATCCATTCCAATGTTTGTAGGAAGTCTGGACTAGTTCCCAGATTTCCAAATGCTAGCTCCAATAACAAATTGCATCTCCTCTGGAGATGCAAACATTTTAATCCACAACAGTTTCTTTTTGCCATTGTTGTTTTTGTTTTGCAGGACATGAAGATTGGGAAGACTGAGATTAGCAGATAAGATGATCAAGATTTATATTAGGATCTTATTTATTTCTTGTGTAATTTTCATTCCTTACGATGAGATATGTATTTATTACATAAATGATGTAAGATCATTTATTCTTTCCATTTCCACTTGTGAGATTTGAATGGGGTCATATTTGTATATATTGCATCTAGTTGAAGTTGGACAATGCAACATTTGTATTTGAGATGTGAATGGTGTATTGATGAGATGATAGGACGTGATAAGATGATGGATGGTCTGTGATAGGTTTTATATTCTTTTGAATTATGAATGGACCATGTATGGAATTATGTTTGGAATGTGCTCAAATGGTAGAGATTGTCGATAGTGCATGTCAAATTTTTAAATGCTTTACTCATTGATTTAAGTTTGATCCTAAGAGTTGTATGATATGAGGCATTGTTTGATGAATGGATACTCAACTGATCATGTAAAGGTTGATCATAAAAATGATTGAGTGAGATACTCTATTAGAGTGATACCTTCTTAGATCGACAATTCGCAGAGGTTATGTCCAATTTTTTAATGTCTCGACAAATGATTCCATTAATGGACTAGTTGTGTTAAAGATCATACCGGAGTTGGGAACACTCTCATAGATGACCTAACTCTAATTCACTGTCAGAGAGAAACATCGATCACTTTCAATCGTTTAAATTAACGCGCCAAAATTTCCCGTATTTTTAGATGCATGCTATGTGAATGCACATATAATATTTAGATCCTTATAACTTCCCAAACACTGGGACGTTACAATATCTCCCCCTTAGCAAGAACTTCGTCCCGAAGTTCAACCTCTCTCACGTAAAGATAGGTAGAGAGAACTTCTGTAGACCGTTGAATCTTCACATCTGTTTTCTTGTGTTGTCCTTGGCATGTGTAGCCTCTTGTCTTGATTGTTCACCTTCCACTGTCTTGCATAAAAATCTAATACTACACATGTTGCTATGACAACTCTGTTTTGTTACTAGGCCTTCCTAATGGTTTAACGAAGAACACGTGGTATTTCCACCACATAGTGGATACCAAGTTTCGTTCTCCGATGAATAGGTATGGTTTCCTATCCCTCACAACTTTCTAAAGAACAATTGGTACATCCACCAGGTGATGAATAACCAATAAGATTCTTCCGATACACTGGATATTGTCTATGGTTTGGACTCCATTTGGTTCAGTCTAATTGTCTCAAGATAAATATTTTTCAAAGAAACTTGTACAAAGTAGTGTACACTGACTTAGACTCTTCTAATTAGTAAAAATATCTTCGAGTTTCCTCGAGTTTTAACTCTTTCCTATATGTGATTATAACCTATTCCACTGGTTACTTCCTATGGTCCTTCTATATCTTCGGGTTTTGACTTCTACGAAACAACTCTATAAGTTTATTTATCGAACTTCCACATGTTTACTTCTAAGATATAACTACTCGTGTGATTTTCTTCTCATCACTGTTGTATATCTCCATGTGTTGATGAAGTATCTCACCAACTCCAAGCAAAATGTGGAATATGGTCCATTCCCATCAGTGCTTTATTGATTTCTTCCTTCTTGACTTTTTGGTCTTCCAGAGCTTTGGTGATTGCTTCAATCTACTGATAACTCAGACCGCTCCGCTCTCATACTAATCCTATACCCTCTAGACCAGTGACATCAAGATAGAACCCAATGTTTGCACATGCATTTGCACATCAAGTTCAATCTTCATGTACAGATCTAGTCAATCAAAGATCCAAATAAGAAGCAATAAATTCCAAATGCAGTTATCACTCATGCATCAAAAGCCTGTGAAATAAAAGTACTTAGAGTAAAACATCTCAAGTACCAAGGCTGTTAAATAGGTATATATTACCTTGTAATTCTATTCTACACAACCACTCTTTGCCTAGGTAATTACTCCAATTGCATGCCTTACTGCAATGGAATAAACCAAAACAACATAATCCTATAGTAGTTGTTGTCTAACTTGGTTCCATATAGGACTAAGTATTATGTAATTTAATTACTTCATCTAGATCATGAAAAGCTTCTCATCGCATCTGTTGATCCTTCATGGTGTTGATCACATCGTAGGAGTAGTAACGTAGCTTCCATCAATGCTTATGCCTTCTCCTAGTTCTATGCTATACTATAATGATTCACCTATAGACTCGGTAACTAAGGATATAGTATATACCCCGTAGTTACCATGGTCTAATGTCTCTTTATGATTCTCAAACATCCCTTCTTGACGAGTCTTATACGTACTCTATACCATATTCTACTCCATCCTATGCATTCATAGAATGGGGTAATCATCACTTTTACTTAAGCATCTTTGACTATGTCAGAACTCTCCTTTTCACAATAACACTGATACATGCTAGATTTCTAACTATTCATACCTATAGGTATAAAGAAAATAGATAAGTAGATTTACTCAAGTTGAGTATGAATATTTCTATACAAGTATGATTATATCATTCTCAAGTGAATGATCATCATAGTTGTAGGAAATGTGGTTTAGATGAGATGGCTTCCTATAGTTTTTACCAACCTACAGATCACCTAAAAGGTTTTAAACCTAAGGTCGCTTCGCTCTGATACCATCTGTGATGACCCAGCACACCCCTGCATGTGTAGTGCGCAAGTCGGTGACATAATACTCACAGAAGGACTTATCCGTGAATATTACATCTCTCAGAGTGGTACAACAGAAACACAGCGGGGCCAAGCAAAGCTATAGGATACAAACTTCATTACAAAATCTTGAGAATCTCCTTGATTAATCAAGAAGATCTCCTGCAAATGGAACATCAGAAGAAGCAATTCGAAGCTCCAAGCCGGAGAATGACTCTAGCTCAGAACTAAACCACTACGGCTGATGCCAGCCCTAAACTATGGCTTATAACTACCAAGTCCAAGAATGGACTCTACCTACACCTTGATAGCTTGTCCTGCACCAGCGTTGTTGATGATGATGCCTTTACCGACTAAGTAGTAGATCACTCCTCCTAGCTCCCTTAGAGAGAGATGGCTTCTCGATGACGACTTCAATAGGGCTTCAACTCTAAGCAGGGGGTCAAACGGGATAGAATGAGTAACGAGCGTTACTCAGCAAGTTCATGATATATAGTGGGTAGTATGATGCACTAACTACAGCTTTAGACTCGAAAGAGCCATAAGCTAATGCAAGGTTTGGTAAAACTTTCTTCAAGAGGTTGCTTTTAATTCTGAAAACTATGCCCGCCAGATCTTCACAGGATTAGAACCTTCATGGAGTTGCCTTTCCTGCGGCGTTCGCAGCTCCTTCCCGGAACAGGGGGTAACATGCCACATCCTTTTACACTCTGCAGAGGTGCGTTACTTTACCCATGGACGACCAAGACCATGTTGCACAACCAGGCGTACGTTCCTGTCCACTCCCACTTAGGTGTGGGGCCCGGTTGTTGGTCCAAGCCAAACCGTGCTTCTCCGCACAACGCATGCCCACCCATTTCTACCAGCAGGTTGAACGCCTGATTCCACCCCTCACGATGGAGATCTACGCGCCCCTGGCAGACACTCATAGACCCCAGAGTCCGTGGGACGTAAGGGCTCCCACCCATGTGCATGTAGTCTCGCAAGACCTACAGCGTACGTCTCTGGCAGTCCGTTGACATGCGAACGAGAAAAGTATCACGGCTGACTTACTCCCCCCATAGAAGACCCATGGTTAACGCGAATTTACGGCGCAAGAATTCTGACGGCAGTTGTTGTTAATTCCTAGGTAATACGTTCCCATGCAGATGGAACCTTCCTTTGACCTATTCATCTTACCATGGTTCCATCCGCCCACCAAATAGAACACTACCACTCGGGTAGTCATTCAAGTAGTCATATTATTATAAAAATAGGATCATGCATTCTTTTGAGAGTAGGTGATAATCCGATAGGGTTTTTGCAAAATAGTTTGTTATGAGATACTGCAAAGGATATGAGCAAGTGATGAACTTGCCTGAGATTGAAATAACAATAATAATCCAGGTCCTCGGAGTTCGAGGGTCGCGTTGACAATCTCGACATCTGAAAGATAGCAAAGTAGTCCCGATAAGGGCTACTGGAAAACTGGCAAGATGCTATTATGCATAGTAATGGAATGCATCATGATTTACCCCGAAAATACCCAAGCTTAAATGATTAAGCTCCATCTTACGATATTTAGATTTCATTAGGTTTACTTGACTTAGAGTTGTTTCATTAGCTTTTAGTGATGTTATTCATCACTTAGAAGTTGATCACAAGTTGGTTGATTGATTTATTAGAGATTTGGGGTTTTAACTTATTTACTTGGTTATTAAACATTTCAAAATGTTATGTATTTATGGATTGAGTATTGTTCACTTTTATGAAAATAATAACACAATATCTTATTAAGGAATAATTCTGAAAGGAAAACAAACAAAGTTTATGATGATTTGTCAAAATTATTCACATAGAAATAATAGCTTAAGTGAAATTGAACTTTTGAAACACCAAACTAAATCACATAATAAGGTTTTAAGAAAATAAGTGGACCTATTTTATTAAGTACATGATTTATTTTGGTAATTAGAATTACTTGTAATACTTATTAGAATTCAAGAAAAATAATAGAGGATTTGTTTTAGAACATTTTACTATTTCTCCCTAATTTATAAAATAGGTTTTATTTTGTTAGAAGCAATATTTGTTTCAAAGCTTTAAATTAGCCACCATTAAGGTTAATTTATTTATAAGAAAATCATGAATATTATCTTAAAACATTTTTAGATTTTCCTTAATTATTTCTTATTGAAAAATTTCATTTCTTATTAATTCTTACCATCATTTAAAGACAAACCACTTAATGATCTATAAAAAGTTTCTTTGGGTATAGAATCATTTTTAAACTTGATAATAATATAGTTTGACTAGTGGTTTTTATTTACTCTAATATATTTATAAGACTTTATAGAATAAATTAAACCAGATTTAATAGTTCTCAATGATTTAATTAATTGTGATGTATTTTAAGAGGGAAGAAAAATAGATGGTAATACCATTAGGTCCAAGTGCTTTACGGGAATGAGCTAAGCCTAAATGGGCCAATCAGGACTTGTACAAGTACGTGCACCCTGACCCAACGAAGTGGCCAGGTTCACAACGTACATACAGCACTCATCGCACGCCTCTCTCTCTCTCTCTCGAGTGAACCTGTCTCTCGTTCCCCAATCTCTGGCTCTCTCTCCATCGCTTGCGGCCGCCGTCGCCACTCGCTGCCCCGGCCGCCGCCGTCTACTACGACACAGCTGCAGCCCGGCGAGGCTCCGCCCTACCCTCCTCTACCGATTCCCCACAATCGTGGCTTTCCAACCTCACCAATCGAGCTCGCCAGGGAACCCTAACCCTAGACATGGCCAGCTCGGTCGCCGGCCCTGCTGCTCCCCGCCGTCGTGACACCCTCCACGATGAATAGTGCCGCCACCCAGGCTGACTCTCTCCCGCGACCACGTCTTAATCTCGAGCCCCTGCTCGAATACACCACCCTGGTCTCATTCTCTCTTTCTCACTGGCGGTGGTACAGTGGTAGTCTGCAGTTGTGCGGCGAGGGTGTGTGGTGATGCGGTGACAAGGTGCTGATAGTGTGGCTTGGCGCAGGTGATGCGCCGCTGCTGTGGTGCTCCTTGTGCCGCCGCCGCCGCTGCGGTGATGCCGCAGCTGCTGCCCCAACTTTGATGCCGGCGGAATGGCGCTGTGTTCGCAACCCCGACATCGACTAAGTCGTCTCCACTGCCTCGGCTACAACTTCTCGAGGTACTTTCTTCTGTAACCGGCGGTGCCGATGAACCGCGTGTGCTTGTGCAATTGGTGGTGGTCGTCTGGTACTCCTTGGTTGTGAATCGTTACTAGGAAAGCTTGGCAAATTCATATGGATGGTAAAATGGCTCTATTTAATTTACATGACTCGGTTTGGTACATGTGGGTGTGATGTGCATGCTCCTGTTTGGGTGATTTATTCATCCAAGCATTTGTAATAAGATGCTGAAATCATTTGCATGCAGATTGGGGGTGACTTAGATTTTCATGTTTAGGTCATAAACACACCTTGCCCCTGCGATTTTGTGAGTGGATGTGGTGGTGTGTACTGCTACTTACTGATAAACTATTAACTTCAGTTGGCTACTGCTGTAGTGGTTGTGTGCTACTCTGAATTTTATTCAGAGAATGTGCCACCCTGGTTCCCTTTGTGTTTACGTTAACTGAAGAATGCATTGTTCCTATATTTCAGTTATTTTCTGAATCTTTACACAACCAGATGTGTAATTGTTGTGTTGAGGTGCTCTTCCGATCGATTAGTGCCCAACAACTATCTGTTGCATGTGCTTGTGAGCTGGCTAATTTTATTGGTGCATTTGCTTATGATTTGTGCCCCTGTTTGCCATTAGAACTGATAAGAACATGGTATCTACTTGATCTTGTTGCCCATGAAACTATTATCAGATAGGAACATATACTATTCGATTTATTGCCCCTGCCGGTGACGCAAAAGCTGAGGCATCTATTCTTTGGATAAGAACAGGTTATTAGTAAATGGATTCAAATCTCACTGATGAACTTGTTTCCAAGTCTGAGAGCAAAATAGCACTCCAAATACAAAGATGCTAGGTTTGTTTGCCAGATATTGTATCTCGGGTGTGCACTCCTGGCATCTAGTATTTGGTGTGTTTTCATAACATTTCTTTGTTGGCTTTACTTTCTGGACAGAGTTATGATGTGTAACTGATAAGAACAGATTTATACTTGATGTCCTAGCTAGCCAATGATGCAAAGGCTGAGGTACATGTTTCTATAAGAACAGATACTATTGTGGATTTCTTTAAATCTCAGTGATGATTTAGGCATAGCAACTCTATGCATATCTGAGAGAACATCTCTTCCCTACCCCCTCTCACTCTTCTTTTTTAAACTAAAGATGCAACTTTGATATCCAGTGGCCTAGGCTTGTTAACCTGCTGCTGGAGTGAGGCTTTGTCTTCTGGAATCTGATGAAACCTGCTTCTTGTGGCATGCCTGCTCCTCCTAGCTGCTTGATCTGTTTCCTAGTATCTCAAGATTTGGATGTGTTCTTGATCTATTGATGGTATGATGTGATGTGATCTAGCTATTTTCTGTGATAGAACAATGGTGTATTGTTTGGGGAATGATAGGTGAAGCATGGATGCGGCTGGAATGTGTGCATATGGAAGAATAGTGGCTGGTCCTGTTTATATAGTGTTCCAATAGTGCTTCATTCCTGATTTGCTGTTGTTGAGGGATTGACACCACATAGGCTGCATGTGTTGTGTGAGCTACTTGCAGGTGGCCCTCTTTCTAGTGCAAGTGGACAAGTTGGTTTTTGGTTACCTCATGAGCAAGCTACGGCTGCTCCTTGATTTGGCTTATTTGACTCCATTATTGGTGCTGCCCTATCCTAATTCATCCCTCCTTGTGGCATAGTCGGTTGTTCAAGTCTCTCATTTTGGTTGTCTTTATTTTTGACCTGCCAGGTGGCATTAGTCACTGAATGACTGTGTACTTTCAGACTGGAAGGCTTTTGTCTTTTATTACTGGTCTTTGAATAAGTGATCAAGCTAAGGTTTAACTATTCGAGTACTTGGTCGAACAACAGTAATTAATGGCTTAAGTTCTTGTTGGTAATTAATACCAACAGAGAACTATTTGGAAATTCAAATGTGAGCTTTCTCTTGTGTATAGTTTAATACATGGAGCTAGTGTTATGTTACTTGGTTTTCAGATTGCGTTCTCTTAGCTTGAGTTGATTGGTTTCCTATATGTCCCTGTTGTCTAAGGATAATGCCTCATTGATGCCTTTTTGTTGCTTCTCAAGGACATAGATTATATTCTGGTTGCACTTGTCCCTTATTGCCTTAATGTCTCATGATCCAGGATTATCCACTTGTCCTAACTTATCTGATGGCTTTAATTGATCCATTCCAATGTTTGTAGGAAGTCTGGACTAGTTCCCAGATTTCCAAATGCTAGCTCCAATAACAAATTGCATCTCCTCTGGAGATGCAAACATTTTAATCCACAACAGTTTCGTTTTGCCATTGTTGTTTTTGTTTTGCAGGACATGAAGATTGGGAAGACTGAGATTAGCAGATAAGATGATCAAGATTTATATTAGGATCTTATTTATTTCTTGTGTAATTTTCTTTCCTTACGATGAGATATGTATTTATTACATAAATGATGTAAGATCATTTATTCTTTCCATTTCCACTTGTGAGATTTGAATGGGGTCATATTTGTATATATTGCATCCAGTTGAAGTTGGACAATGCAACATTTGTATTTGAGATGTGAATGGTGTATTGATGAGATGATAGGACGTGATAAGATGATGGATGGTCCGTGATAGGTTTTATATTCTTTTGAATTATGAATGGACCATGTATGGAATTATGTTTGGAATGTGCTCAAATGGTAGAGATTGTCGATAGTGCATGTCGAATTTTTAAATGCTTTACTCATTGATTTAAGTTTGATCCTAAGAGTTGTATGATATGAGGCATTGTTTGATGAATGGATACTCAACTGATCATGTAAAGGTTGATCATAAAAATGATTGAGTGAGATACTCTATTAGAGTGATACCTTCTTAGATCGATAATTCGCAGAGGTTATGTCCAATTTTTTAATGTCTCGACAAATGATTCCATTAATGGACTAGTTGTGTTAAAGATCATACCGGAGTTGGGCACACTCTCATAGATGACCTAACTCTAATTCACTGTCAGAGAGAAACATCGATCACTTTCAATCGTTTAAATTAACGCGCCAAAATTTCCCGTATTTTTAGATGCATGCTATGTGAATGCACATATAATATTTAGATCCTTATAACTTCCCAAACAC
Organism: Alopecurus myosuroides; assembly: GCA_028641055.1. Classification (NCBI taxonomy): domain Eukaryota; kingdom Viridiplantae; phylum Streptophyta; class Magnoliopsida; order Poales; family Poaceae; genus Alopecurus; species Alopecurus myosuroides. The sequence goes on along the minus strand of CM054058.1, from coordinate 522,788,941 downwards.
TGGGACGTTCCACACGCCAACCCAGACGACGGACTCCGATGTTCATGTTTCTCATGTCCACTCCCCACTGATGGTTCTTCTTGGTTTTCTCTAGCTCTTCATTGGCCAGGAAAGCATCCAATTCATCTTGCGTAATCTTCAGAAAGTGGATGTGGATCATTTCGAAACCGGCACCCTTAGCAAGCATCTCCCTCACCATAGTTTTACAATCGCCTAGGGATTTGGTGAAATCGGCGAGGGCATCGGTGTTTAGAACATTAACTTTGAGATCCTGCTTATTGTACTTGGCAGGAAACTCGTATCGTGAGTGCATCCTCGAAATGAGTTGAATGCGCAAATACTTCTTGTCCGTATGTGGGAGATTTTTTTTCTTTGTGGTTGAATGTACTGTGATAGAACTTAGAATGTATGATTATGAGTATTTACGATTTACTTGGAAAAGTCACGAGAAAGGTGTTTGGAGGCTTCATGTGAGCATGCTCGTGTATGACACTTGACCATAAATTTCTAGTTGTTGCTTTGTTCATTCCCCACATGGAGTGATATGACGACATAATATATTGGTGGGACAATAATGAGAAAGATTGGTAGAGACTCATCATATATACCACTCCGCTCCTCTACATATGAAGTCATAGAGAACTTTCCTTTCCACATCCCAACCTTTTCTTCTCATGAGTGGCATCAATGACCATAAAATCGAGATAAATGCATGCACGTATGGCATCCGTGGGTATACATAGGAACATGAGGCACAAGGAAGTACACCACTACGGAATTGAATCCATACACGCAGCACTCGGTTTTGGTTGCATTTCACATTCTAAGCAGTCAACACATTTTCCGAGCAATGATCAGTGATGAAATACTTTGTAGTAGCCTATGTTAATGGTGGCACCGCAACACATACCAGGATCGTCGAAACTAGAGTTAGATAAGGAAATGACCGTGAAAACATATGCTTGTATGCCGCTGCCCCTAGATTTGGTTCTTGGGTTTCCCAAAAACAACTAATTGGAACTAAACCTGATCGCCTCCATGTTTTTCTACAAATGACGAGCTTTGAAATATTGAAGTTTTTCAGTTTTAAAACGGTGGTTGGTTTAATATTTGAATTGGATTAGAAAACCATTCCACACATTTTGCTAAAGAAATCCCAATTCAACATTGCCTCTCCCTCTCTCTGTATTATCATCCCCATACCACAGCACACAGTGAAGATGCGGTGGCCCAAGGTTGGCCGACTTCGTTGCGCCATCTCGACCTCCTCCGTTCCTAGCCAACCGGAGAGAAGAGGAAAACTAGCTCTGCTTCTCCCCGACGCGTAGGTTGTCGGCCTGCTGCTCCCAACGGGAGAGCTCACGCGACTAGGTCCAGCCATGTGCTCTAGGTCTTTCATATCTGCGTCGTCCAAGTCCGACAACGACCTTGCGGCCGCCAGCTCCCAGGTCGTTCTCCAAGCCCTTCCATTATGTTGCAAGGGAAGCAGAACACTGATCTTTGATATGGTCTAATCTATGCGCATCAGCACGCCGACGTGTCCCCATTCCTCCCCAGGGTTGTACCCATCACTCCTGCCTTCAGGGATATAGCATTTCTGGTTAATCTAAATCTTGCACCTTTCCACTTGGTGCGGGGAGTGTTGAATCTTGTCTGTTGTGTGTGCCTGCAGCTCAAGGTATGGAGCAACAGATGAAAGTTAGGATGTCGCCTCCATTGAAGGGCAGGTGTCCACTACTATTCCCTAATGGCTCTGAAATTTGTTTTCCACCTGATAGCTCTCAGAACTGTATGTTTCGGCTAATTATGTTCGACTTTATCTATTTGTGAATGATTGGAACTCGGAAGAGTATGCACGCTTTCCGTGCTTGAAAGTGAGGATTTGATTGATGTGTTGTTTGAAATCCCTTTAAATCATTGCATGATAAGAGATCCACGTAATCAGCCGATATCAGTATGCCGACACAAGTGGAAAAGTAGGCAATAGTCCCGGTTCTATAGGGCCATTAGTCTAGGTTTGGCATCCGGGACTAACGAATCGGGAGTAGAGGCATGTCCCCCTTTAGTCCCGATTGCTCAAGAAACAGTAACAAAGGGGAGCCACGTGGCTCCGGAGGAGCGCGGGTCTGGGAACTTTTAGTCCCGGTTCTTAACACGAACCGGTACTAAAGGTTTTCCCCGTTTTTTCTTCTCGATTTTTTCAGAGGTTTAGGGTGTTTCAGAGTACAAGGACAACGTCAATGCCCCAAAAATAAGTTTTGGTACATATAAATTACTACATTAAGATCAAGTTGATGCATATATATAACACATACAATTACATACGATCACAAATTAATTAGTACATGAAGATCACGTTTTGGAGGATACAATTACAAATTGCTTTGAACCCATGGATCATAGTATTACATGGAGCCATACTATTGCGTTGGAGCATAGTGTTACTCTCCGAAATTAGGTATGACCTCCGCAAGGAAAAATTCTGCCAATTCCTCGCAAATTGCTTTGAAGCGCTCTTTTATTGGGGGCGCGTCCCGCTTTCTTGACTACTTTAAAAGAATGAGATCAAAAAAAATACACGAGTTCTGTCTGTATATATGAAATCATCATAAAAAAATATGACTGAAACTCAGCACAGCTGATGGTAACAAAATAAATTTGTGAATAATGTTTACGTACATCTTGATTTCTTCAATTCTTTATTGTCTCGCTGACCCTGATGCAAATGTAGTCGGAAACGTAGTACCTATATAGATCAGTCCCATGTGGTTGTTTCGCGCAAGTATGTACAATAATAGAATTCAATCAAACAATAATCAAGTATGATAATGCTGCGTGGACCTAGGTGGTACTACTTACTTTGTTCAAACCCCATTATAGTTTTGGTTTCCATCCACCGGCCAGATCTTCCTCGATGAACGATTTCCAGCCGCTGCCCAACAAATAAAATGAACAAAAGAGTTATAATTAGTTGATATCAGGAAATGAACAAGATAATTGAAATTTCTATTTGTATTCTCTAGGATCTCTCCTTGATGAGTCAAGGATTTCAACTTCTGAAACGTGAATTTTAATGAAGAGAAGAATATAGTGGAACATGCGCACATTTATTTATGAAATTTCATAGATAACTTATGAGTTAAAACTTTAACACATAGTGAGAAAAATAGAATTTGTAGAAGACAGTAACACTAACTAGTAGTTGTACCAAAAAAGTATTTATTTATCGTCCCATTATCGCTTCAAAAATCTTAGCAAAGTCCCCGGTGTGTCCTGGTTATGAATGGGATTTTTTATGGTGACATCATGAACTTTATTCGGGTCAATGAACCCAAGTCCGTGATTTCATCCCTTGTTCATTCGGGCATCTTCAATCTGCATAATATAGCGCACAAAAGATTAAATTGAGGATAATTGCTGACAATGAACGAGATGAGCTGTGGATTTAAATTAGAGACAATATCAACTGAGGATAGATATGTCGAGGGAACGAAGATTGTATAGATGAAAAAGTTCCCTCAACTCAATGACCACCGTATATTCTTGGAAGTATTTGATGTGGCATTGCCTAAAAATAATATTGTTTCATCTTTGAAGAAATATGTGGTACCTGCTAAACGTCACATTATTTATCACACCCAGAAGGAACAGACATTTATTTTTCTTGGAGAAATTCCTATCCAAATTGTACCGGCTGATGAGGTGAGACCCAGGTTTAGAACTCCATGCAGGTATATAAGGGCTGGCTAGATTGCTGCATAAATCTAAGCAAAATTCGGTTTTGACATCGTATACATGTCTAGTGTTAGTGCTTCTAGTCAGGTTTTATTTTGCTCTTTCCTAGGTACGTGGTGTCCTAGTAAACTAGGGAAAGGTAAAAGGCCAATGACTTATTTTATTTGGGAGTCACGTTGATCCAACAAAAGGAGTCCATGTCGTTTTCGTTGAGCTTTCCAATCGAAGAAAATTAGGAGTCGGGCTTAGCCCTAGGTGCATGCGTGCACTATTAATAAAGAGGCAGTGGCTCATTTAATGGGGACAAAATTGATCCAGAGAAATACAACACAGAAAATCGCCATGTTTTGGCGGCCAAGCTCTGTGTGTTTCCGTTGAAAACCCATCGAGGTTTGTTCCTGTTGTGCTCGGATTGGAGGCGTGCTCTTCTAATCTGCTGCTGATTCTATACGAGTCGTCCAAGTCCTTCCTAAATTGGTTGTACTTGTTGTTTATATTGGTTTGCATCTTCCGTAAACTAATCTGCTAGCTTGTGTTGAGGTTGGTAATCGCACGCAAGCCAACTTGCTGCTACTACTTCCTGCGGAAGAATATTGTGAGTGATTAATAATATTCTGTACCGTTCCGGCTACTAGTTGCTACTACAGGATTTTGTAGAAATCACAGAAGGTATCACTGCTACGTGTATCGTGGAAGATTGGGCAAAAGGACCGCAACGTCGACTATACTAGTTGCGCCGTATCAGTATTTATCTTCCTTAACTCCCACCATGATACAATCGGTCCCTGTCTTTGCGACATTCTTGTACCAGGTATGCAAATTACACATTTTTCTTGATAGGGACCTCACATTCTCGACCAAAATTTCCCCGTGAACATATTTTTATGCTAGATCAACGAAGGGTTAGAAGGTTTCAGCTATGTAGTGTAGAGAAGCTTCAACGGCCTTGTCGTCAAACACCTTGAGTGGGGTTGGTGGGGGAGGGGGCGATCGAACGTCTTGTTCTCCGAGCTTTTTTTTTTTTTGATAAAGGGATTTATTACTCAAAGAGTTCAAGCATTACACCCGGCCTCTGCATCGTGAGATGCACACAGCCGAAATCCGAAACTGAAAATAAACAGAGCGACAATGCTACAAAACATCCGCTGTAGACTGTCGATGCTATGGAGTTTCCTTTTTTTCACCTGGTGGAGCTGGGGAACTTGTTTCCCTTGTTTGGTTGTTCCATCTCGTCATATGATATTTCAATAGAATGCCTATATTCTGACGGAGGTGATGGTATAGGGTCATATAGATTATTAGTGGACGCGCAACGAGCACCAAATCTAGTGTCTTTACACATGGTTTCTTGGGAAATTTTGGTGCAAAATGAGTATCCAACTCGGACCTAACGGCAACGGCATTTTCCTCATCAGTTCTTCCAAGGTAACTTCTTAAATAGGCGGCGGTGTTTTCTACTTTCTAGGTTTCTTCCTAGCCGGCGAATCGATCCGCTTAATAGGCGCTTCCTCACGCAGCGGTGATCGAAATGGACTAGCGCCGGGGTCCCTGTCGGGTAGCTGTGGACTTTGCTGCTGAGGAGGACTGCTAAGAGGAGGAGTCGGTGGCCTTTGCAAGGGGACTAGAAATACAATGTATTTCTTGTTCCATAGGGTGAAAGTACACTTGACATCTCCCAGTGTCTTCTCATCGTCACCTCGAGGAAACTCAATTTTCATTTTTCAAATCCCGTCACAACTTCATCCATCCCAACACGATCATAGCCAGTTGGAATGGAATCATTACGGTACATTGATTAATGTTAGTTTGGGTAAGCATAGCCGACCACAACCTTCAAGGATAAGTTACTCATTGAGATATGTAGCTCGTAATCTGCCTTCTCCTTGACATAATCCACGGGGTAGCTAGCTCCAAATCCTTCTTGATGCGTGGAACACACGCTACTTTTTTAGTGAGATAGGGCGGCATCGTCTTGAGGATCTTCAAGATGCAGCTGCTAAGGTGCCATAGATTCACAAATTGAGTCGATTTTGTGCTGCTGCCACTGCACCAAACGTTCCAAATTCGTTAATCGGTCGGAATGCTCCTTCTTCTTTCTCCCACAGCTTGGATAACTGTAAGCGCACTCCGGAAATGCATCCTTTAAGGTGACATCGCATCCAAAGATTCATATGCATCCAACATGTTCTAAATTCCCCAGGGAGAGTGTTAGCTCGTCCTTCCCTCTCTCTCTAGGGTTGGTACTCTCCCTTTCTAACTCTTCAAGCAGCGGAGTGAATGTTGCAATATTTTCCTTCCATTTTCCATGTGTAACAATCCGCCCTGTGTGTGGGTCCAACCATGCCCCATAAGAGAACAACGAGAAATTGGATCTATCGGGCCAGTCCGATGTTTGTGGAATGATCCCTCTAGCAATCAGGTCCGCTTCCTACTTACGAATGGCAATCCTGTAGCCACTTGTCCCCAAGCTATGGTGATATTGCGTCTTCGCATTATTTTTCCTATTTATGACTGATCGGGACAAAGACTTACACGATAGCTTATACGCCTTAAATGCGGGGTAGTCTTGTTCTATCTTCTCTAGACTTCCCTTGAAAGATTATTGGCTTTCGAGCCAAATAACTGGTGTTATGGCCACATCCATGACATAGTTTGTTAAACTATGGCCATATTCCACAAAAACATGTATCTTGGAAGGACCGACAATGTTGACGAATTAATCTTTCCTTTTAATTGCACACAAATCCCATGTTCCATTTTCTGAGTGTGAAAAAATGCGTTTTTGTGTGAAGCACTAACCACAAATATGTTGCAAAACGTGAGAACTACTTTTTTTTAAATACTAGACCGTGTTATATGCAAAAAAAAAAACAAATTGTTGCCTCTGAAATGGTTTCCATTGATGCTCGTGATACACACACGTTTGTTGGGAGACCCCAAGAGGAGGGTGTGATGAGCACAACGGTAGGTATTTCCCCTTAGTTAGGAACCAAGGTTATCAATCCAGTATGAGAAATAGGACCTTCGGAAGGTTGATGCCACTGACGGTGGTGCTGGCGCTTCACCGGTGTCAGCAACAACGTGGAACCTGCACACAACACAACCAAAATAATTTGCCCCAATGGTACAGTGAGGTTGTCAATCTCACCGGTCTTGCTGAAAACAAAGATTAGACGTATATTGTGGAAAATGTTGTATGCTTGCAGTAACACTAGTGGAAACAACCCCTTTCGTCCAGGGGTCCAGGAGGCACCTGTCCCGGTTGCAACCAAGTCCGGGACAAATGCTATGCATTGGTCCCGATTTGTGTGCCCGGGGCAACAGAAACCTCCTGGGGGCATTGGTCCCGGTTCGTGGGGGACATATCGGTCCCGGCGCGTGCCACGGACCGGAACCAATGCCTATCCACAGGCCACGTGGCACGCGCATGAACATTTGTCCCGGTTCAGGCCACGAACCGGGACCAATGCCCCATTTTGTTTTTTATTAGTGGAATTAGTGTAGCCCAGGCGGGCCAGCTCCGGCAGTGACACGTCAAAAAAACGCGGGTTTTGGGCCCTGGGCGGTGTTTTAGGCCCTGGGGGGCGACACGGCTGGAGATAAAAGTGTGCGTCATTTTACTATGCACACTGGGCGTTGAAAAAATATTCACAAATATTATTGAGCCGGCGCTCGCGCCCATTTGCACACAAACATGCATCTTGGATATATATATATAGATAAAAAGACAGTACATAATGGAAAGAGTGGATCTAAACCTAAGCAGAGAGCATATAGATACATTATCGATCTACATAATGGCAAGACACTGTGGATCTGATATCTTCTAGTCATAATCCTGCCTAGGCCTATAGTACTCCGACTCGTAGTCGTCGTAGTCGCCGCCGTCGTCGTCACTATCGTCTGACGGTGCTCTGCACTCCCTCGGAGGATCACAACTCCAGGACTGGGCGCGAGGGTAGCGTAGGCGGGGGATATCGCCGGCCCTGATGTAGTCCATGACGCTTTGTAGAGTCCGGCCGTTCCACCATAGCCGACGACCGGCCTCGTGAAAGTTCCCAGGAGGCATACCGTCCTCCTCATACCTGGTGAGCGCCCTCTCACGCCGATTGATGAAGAAGGCATCCCAAGTATGCTGGTTATCGGGATGCCAACTTGGATTCCTCCGCTGCTCCGGCGTGAGATCGTGGTAGTAGTGGTTCGTGATGGCCGCCCGACGCGACACACCTTAAGGAAGAGGAGGGACCGGCACTCCTCCGGCGCTCAGCATCCAACCGGCGGGAATGTTGTAGCCGCACGGGCAGGGGTAGTGCGAGGCGAAAAGTGCCTCTGCCTGGATGAATGTTAGAGTGGGTACGGTAGAAGCCATGAGAGAGTGGTGAGTTTGTATGTGTTTATGCCAATGGTGTGGCAATGCATACATATATATAACGAGAAGAAAACATCCCTTTAGTCCCGGTTGGGGACACCAACCGGGACTAAATGGGTTAGGGTTTCATTGGGAAATGGATCATCCCTTTAGTCCCGGTTGGGGACACCAACCGGGACTAAATGGGAATTAGGGTTTCGTTTGGACCAATCAGATAGAATCACACGGATCGTGTGTTTCTTTCAAGCGCTTGTGAGTCGTTGGATCCGGGGTGTGTTTTTTTCGAGCTGGTGTGAGCCGTTCGATCAGGGCTACAGTGTGTTTCTTTCGAGCTGTTGTAAGCCGTTGGATGAGGTGGTTTGTTAACCGTTGGATCAAAACCCTACCACAACACTTTGTGAGCTAGAAGACCCTATATATAGCCCACCTTCATACATCGGTCAGTTCATCGAGCAAATACAAAACATCCGGATTCGCCATTATACGTCCTGCCATGCATTTGGTATGCATATTGCACCCAGTAGCCACGGTGGGGTTGTATGATGGCGATACCGATTGTTTTGTTCTGCATCCCCCTTTAATGTTTGATACATCATATATTCAGTTCGCAGAGCAAATACAAAACATCCGGATTCGCCATCATGCATACGTCCTGCCGTGCATTTGGTATGCATATTGCACCGACTAGCCACGATAGGGCTATATGATGGTGATACCGATTGTTTTGTTCTACACCCCTTTAACACATTCATCCATGCATGCTTGGGTCAGTGTTCACTTTGAGCTCGGGTAGTAATGTGCAACTATTTGCTTGGTTGTGTTAGGGTGGTGCGTGACACGGGAGTTGTGACGCGTGGCGCGGGAGTTGTGACGCGCGCGTGGCCAGGAGGGCGCGGTATAAACTGTCGCACTTCGAGCGCGTCTTCTCCTCTCCACGCACGGTCGCGCTTCCACCATGCCTCCGAGGAGGAACATCACCACCGGCTTCCGCGGCGTCCGAGCACGGCAGAACGGAATGTTTAGCGCAGATATCCGCTGGGGGGACGACCGCATCCCCCTCGGTGACGAGGAGGTCACCGACGAGTTCGACGACGACGATGACCCGGAGGAGGTCACCGACGAGTTCCCCGACGACGACGACGAGAAGTAGTGTTCGTCTGTTTTCTCTTTTTAATAAAAGAATTTGTATTCCGGCGACACTGCGGCGCGCTAGCGCGTCTGTTTTCTGCTTAATGTAATTGTTACTAATTTTAAAACAATATAAGATATTTATATTTAAATTAAGTGCAAATAGTGAAATAGTTAATAGTTTGAATAGTTAGAATAATTATTTAGGTAAACAGAAAACGGATTTGAATTAGTTATGCAAATTCAAGCAATTTTCATGTTGAACTTTTTTTCAAATTCGAAAGTATATAGAAGTTATTCATGTGCATATTCAAGATATTCAAATTTTGGCGCTAAACCATTTGGCGCGCCCGGCCGAAAAGTACTTCTGGTTCCGGCCCGTGCGACCAGCCGGGACGGAAGCGTCTTTTCGTCCCGGTTGGTGCCACCAACCGGGACGAAAGGGGCATTCGTCCCGCTTTTTGCCACCAACCGGGACGGATGGGCAGTGGATATATACACGTCACCCTCCCTCCTCAGTTCCAGACCGCGCGCAGGGACGAAATCGACGCCGCCTGGCTGCCCAATTTTTCCGTCCCCCCGCGCCGCCCCTCGCCTCCGTCGCCGTCCCCCTCTGCGGCGCCGTCCCTCGCTCCCGTCGCGCCGCGCTCTGTCTCGCGCGCTGCCGCCGGCCCGTCCTCGCTCCCGTCGCGCTGCCCTCCGTCCCGCGCGCCGCCCTCAGTCCTGAGCGCGCCGCCGCCGGCCCGCGAGAGCCGCCCTCGCTCCCCGTCGAGCCGCCGCCAGCCCGCGCGCACCCGCCCTCGAACCCGTCGCGCCGTCTTCGTCCCCGCGCGCCCCTCCCTCGTTCCCGTCTCGCGCCGGCCTCCACCGCCCCGCGCCGCCGCTGCCCCGCGCCGCCGGCCCGCCGCTGCACTGGGAGGAGGTAAGGCCTGCCTCCATCTCGCCCTAACCCGGGGCCTTTTTTGTTTTTTCCCTTTTTTTTTACTTAATTACTGTTTTTTCTAGTTATTTATTAGTGTTACAAATGTTAGAATTATTAGTTATGAATGTTAGAAATTTTAGATTAGACTTAGGAATTTTAGATTTGTTTAGAATTGATATAGGAAATTTAAGAATGTTACAAATGTTATGAATGTTAGAAAATTTAATTCAGTTAGTGTTATAAATTTAAGAATGCTAGAAATGTTATCGTACGTTTAAATATTTCATTAATATGTTGCTCTTTTTGTGTATTATCTATAAGCAATTTTGATGAAAATAATTGATCATTGGTTAATTATTATGTATAAGCAATTTTAATGAAATGGATCTGAAATATATAGTTACTCTTTTTGTATAGTATGGAGCCAAGAGAGGAAGATGCCGAAAATATGATCGAGGGTTTAATCCGCGGGCCCGACGTAGAGACCGATGTGAGCCAGTGGATGAATAACTCCGGTGAGGGAGATCCGGAGCTCACCCAGGGAGACGACTCCGATGAGGGAGAAGCCGACGGCTCCGATATGGGAGCAGCTGACGGCTTCGGTGGAACCATACAAATTACAAACACCGTCTCCGAGGTGCACATATAGATATGTTACTTAATGAAGCATCCGTTGTCTATATACATGTATTAACAGTCTTTATATTTTTAGCCATCCGGTTCAATATATATCAACCGGAAAAAAGACTAAACGAGGCGCAACAAAGAAGTTGAAAGATACAGAAAGATACAGGATCGACACGATCGCAGCAGACGGCGCACCCGAGCTTCCCGCTGATGTTGCCCAAAAATTTGTGAAGCAATGCGGAGTGCTAGTTAGAGATCACATCCCGATCACTGTTAATGAGTGGAATAAGCCAAAAGATCCACGGAAAGAAGGAATTTCATATGTCAGCAAAATAGCCAAAGATCATCTTTTCTCAAAGATTTTGGTTAATTTCAACTTACCCTTGCCGGAGGTGGACGAGAATGAAGCGGCTGTGAATGAGGCCGATGTTACTAAAATGAAAGATGAGATACGGGAAAAGGTCAAGGCGTGGACCCTGAAAAAGATGGCCGAGCAATTCAAAAACTGGAAGAAAAGATTGAACCTTGATTATGTTAAGAAGAACAAGACTCCTGATTTCACTCAAGGGTATGAGAAAATAAAACCCGTATGGGCAGACTTCGTGAAGTACAAGCTAGCAGAGAATGAACTGGAAAGGACAAAAACAAATGAGAAAAACGCCGCCAAAAAGGTATATCACCACGTTATGGGGCAAGGTGGCTACAAGGGTTCCAGTCCCAAGTGGGAGACATGGGAGAACAACCTGCTTCAGCTGGGGATCACTCCCGAGCCGTTCTTGTGGGTCGAGCGGACAAGGTGATGGTTCTACGGGCATGGGGGCACGTTGGACGCCGAAGGAAAAGCAATATATAACCTAAGGCATAAAGAGAGTCCTCTACCCATAGAAAAGCTGAGAACCGCAATAAAGGACGTTAAAGATGTGAAGTTCGTGCCAGATAGAGAGAACGACGAGCTCACACGCGCCCTTGGGACTAAGGAACACGAAGGGCGTACACGAGGCACAAAAGGCACTCCTCCGTGGAGTGTTGGGTTCAACTCCACCGAAAAGTTATACCCTGATAGAAGTCGTCAACGTAAAAAGGACGCGGAGGCAGCTGAACCAGAGAATCAGGCAAACTGGAGGCGTCAACTTGAAGAAATGGTAAACCTGACACATGATATAGCAAAGAAGCAGCAGGACCAAATTAGCACACTCAACCAGCAGATAGTGTCTACCGGCGCATCAGTACACATGGTAGAAGTTGAAGTCGAGGCTACCGACACCGCACATTCTCATCGCAAAAGCAGCGTTGCGTCCACGCAGCTACCGGGTGATGATGCACCGCCGATGATTCACCCGGTGGATGAGATCACGGAAATGACAACCTGTGAGCTCCACGTGAAGGTTGTCAATATAACCATCAAGGCGGCGGCCGGCTATGTCTTACCAATATGCAACGAACCAACTCACCATAGTCTTCCGGTTCCACGGTGTTACTCTGTTGTAAACATTCTGTTTTCCGTACTCGATCTTCACTGTATAATTGATGAGTTCTGCGTGTGCAGCTTCCCCTATATTCTGCTAATCTTCCAAATTGGCAAAGGAAAAGTAATGGTAATGGACCCAAAACGTAAACCCCTCTCGATGTGGGCTGACATGCAGGAAATGATCCAGCGGTAATTTCAATCTTTATTAATTTCAGTATATCGACTACTTTGTTTCATTTTCGGATATCAAGTAATTACTAACTCTTTTTATTCTTTTTTCTTTCTCGGGTAGCGTTTGGAAGAGGTTCATAAAGAAGTCTCCCGGTGAATGGAAAAAAAAGCTTACATTTGATGTTGTGCAAGTAAGTACTATCTAGATCCGCGCGCATCTCCTTGATTCTAGTGTCGATACCATTATCATGGCTGGTTGATTATTATTTTGATTGAAACAATGTTCTCGTAAAGTTCTTGCAACAAGGAGACGGGAATAACTTGTATGGATACTACGTTAGCGAGTTCATTCGTCAGACGACATGTCCCAAGGGCAGAAATTTAAAGCAACTTCATGTACTTTAGTCGTCAATTCTTCTTATTACTATCTATTTTAGTTACTTAGTTTCATATATATATATATATATATATATATATATATATATATGTATATATATTGACCACTCTTCTTTATATTAGATCGAACGGCTTCGGGACGGTCTTCTACCAAGGGACCGCATACGAGCAATTCAGGAGGAAATTGCGGGCTTCTTAGATGCAGAGGTCATAAACGTAGATGGAGAGTACTATACATCCGGTTGGAACTTAATTTGATTTTGAAATACACTCCATCGGTCATGTAATATGCTTGATATACTTTGCTTCCGTAATATAAGTGTTCCTTATTCTGCTTTATATACTTATTCACTCGTGTGATCCGGGAGCTCCGGGGATGGTCCACCGAGGCTCCTCTCTTCTCGTGGGACCCGGGAGGTCCGGGGAGGGGCCGCCAGGAGGTCTGGGGGTCCCAAAAAACGCAAATCGTAAAATTTCTGCCACGGCAGAAGGGGCATGCATCCCGAGTCGTATTGAGAACTGGGACTAATAGCCCTGGCCAGGTTCCAGCGCACGGGCCACGTGGTCAGCCCCATTTGTCCCGGGTCCTGGCACAACCGGGACCAATGGGGGAGGGGTATTTGTCCCGGATGCCCCGTCCCGGTTGCACAACCGGGACAAATGGGGCCTAGGAACCGGGACTAATGCCCCTGTTTCCACTAGTGTAAGTAAAGAAAGCAGAAAATATTAGTGGTTTGTTTAAAGTGTAAGAAAATGGACCGGCATTCATAGGTTCACTAGTGGTGTCTCTCCATAAAAGATAGCATGCTGGGTGAAAAAATTACAGCTAGGCAATTGAAAAATAAAGGTTGCACCGTAGTGCACATCATGACATGAAGATTACTATGATATTTAGTGCGGGCATTACAACAATATACATAGACTGTAATCCAACTGCATCTATGACTAATAATCTACAATCAGGTTATCATCCGAACCCCATTAGGTATTAAGTTTCAAGCAACAGATAACTGCATTAAACAATGTGTTTAAAGTAAGCAATGATCGTACACGCGGTCACTCACACCGCTGTTTTCTCCCTAATGTCAACAGCACATCCTCCCCCGTCATGTTTATGTCACTCGAGCACAGACGAAAAGGAGACATGAACCCACTATCTAGCATAAATACTCCCTCTTGGAGTCACTAGCAACTACTTGGCCAGAGAAACCACTAGCAACGGAAAGCATTCAAGATCACAACTAACATATGCAATAAAGACTATAATCAACTTGGCATAAGTTCAATATTCATCAGATCCCAGCAAACACATCATAAAGAATTACATAAGATCAATCTCGATCATGATAGGAAGCTCACGAGATCTAAACATGGAGGCATATGAGGAGAAGACAACCATCTAGCTAGAGCTATGAACCTGTAGTCCAAGGATGAACTACTCACGCATGACTCTGGAGGCAGGTATGGTGATGTAGAAGCCTCCGATCATGATTTCCTCTCCGGCAGGGTGCCAGAGACAGCTTCAGAACCCCCCTGATCATGGGTTGACGGTGACGGTGGCTGCGGAACTTTTCGGGGATTTTTTATCAGGTCCTTAGGGTTTTCCATCTGGGGGGATTAAATAGGCGAAAGGGCAAAGGCGGTGGAGCTTTGGGGGCCCCACACCCATAGCTGGCGCGGCCAGGTGCGCGCCACCCTATGGTGTGGGCCCCCTGGTGCCCATCTTCGACTCTTCTTCGGTCTTCTGGATGCTTCCGGGGAAAATAGGCTCTTTGGGCTTTGTGGGGTCCAATTCCGAGAATATTTTCTAAACAACTTTTTCTGAAATAAAAAACAGCAGAAAACAGGGAACTGGCACTTGGCATCTTGTTAATAGGTTAGTCCCAGAAAACATGTAACAAATTCTATAAAAAAGGGAGAAAACATGTAGCAATTGGAATAATATTATCATGGAGCATCAGAAATTGTAGATACGTTGGAGACGTATCAAGCATCCCCAATCCTAGTTCCTACTCGTCCTCGAGTAGGTAAACGACAAAACATAATAATTTCTGAGGTGACATGCTACTAACATAATCTTGATCATTCTAAATTTCCTTTGCAGGAGGCCCAACTAGCAGCCAAAGTTGCCCAGCACAAGCGCACGTAACGCGCAGGAAACACGAGATTCGACGGGCGTTGTCGATCTCGCGATCGACGGTCCAGGCGTCTCGTCCTCCTGTCCTAACTCTCTTTCTCTCTCTCTCTCTTCAGTCACGACGAGGAAAGGACGGTGGATCTATCCTCACCGTGGGGCCAGGGGAAGTGGTGGCGCGGCGTCGTGGTCGATGCAGGGGTCGGGGCAGTGGAGGGGCGCTGGAGTTGGCGGCTGTGGTGGTCCCTCTCGACGTCGCGGAGTGGCTCGGTGGCGGTGGCCACGAAGACGTCCGTGGCGTATCTGCATCCGAGAGGGCACACGGGGTTGTCAACACGGTGCTACGTCGTACGGGGAACTCGTCGGTGGAGAAAAGGAGAGGTGAGAGGCAACAGAGTGTGCTCCACCTCGTCGGGTCGTGCACGATGGCCGACAGCGATAAAATGCTCCGCGACGGTCGCAGAAGGCTATCGGGGTCGATCTCTCGGCTCGAGGCGGGTGTAGTGGAAGTGTGGAGTCTAGTGGCGAGGCAAAAGCGTGCAGGATGGCTTATAGGCGGGGCGCCAAGGTCGGGGGCATGCGGGCATGCTCAGGCATGTCGCGTTTGGCACGGGCTCGTGTTCTCTGTCGCGCCCACGACGTACAATAGTGTGGCATCATGTCTAGGGGTTCTAGGGGTGGTCTAGGAAAGCAGCAGGGCAGCGTTGAGGTCTGGAGAAGGCCACGACATGGCCATAGTGGCCACTCACTATGCGCCCAGGCCATTCCCCTCTGCTCTCTGTTCCCTCCTCTTCACTCTCATTTTTTCCCTCTTCAAACCTTCTAGAAGAAAGCCAAATGCACCAAAGTGAAGTTCAAACATGTATCAACCCAAATGGCAAAGTATCATTTCCAAAATTGCAGCAAAACCAAAAGAAAACAACTGCCAAAGTTTTGCAAAAGACTGGTTCAGAGAAATTCAGTTAGCAATGACTTAGCAAAATTTCTAAGTGTTGGAATCAAATGAAAACTCCAAAAAGTTCATAATGTTTTAAAGGTTCAAGTGAATTACAATTTTTTTTTCAAAGCATAGTTTGTTAAACAAGTTTTGTACTTTCAGAAACATGTTTTCAAAAAAAATTGGGATTGTGGAAGGTTATGAAAACAAAGTGGAAAAGGCGCTACTTTATGTTTTTCTCTGTTTTCTAAAAATCCCTTATTTTGTCTTATTATTTTTCCACAAAAACAAACATGCAAATGATTGTTTTCAAAGTACATAAATCAAATTTTCAAGCTTGTAATTTTGTAGTCCACATATAATAGAACAAATACAAGTCAAGAAAACACAAAATGGAATAATCCAACCTATTGAAAAAAGGTAGTTGACTATATTTTCAGGGAAAAGTTTTAATACAAAAGTTAAAAGAAAACTTCCGTTATTAATTTTGCATTTTTGTTTTCTTGGATCCAAGAAACATAAAAGTTTAAGTCAAGATGCTAACAACCATGATCCAAGCCTTGGAATAAAAATACTCAAGTCACGTTAGGGAAAACATCAGAGAAAACATAAAAGTGTTTTCAGGAAAAAAATTATATTGGTTTTTAAATGAAATAATCTTTGCATTGCATATATGACTATTGTCACATACACATGTTGGTTCACAAAAACATGTTGTAATAAGAAAAAAACAATTCCCACCTTTTTGTCTCCTTGAATTAGAATACAAGGATCCAAAAACTGGGGTGTGACACATTTATTCGTAAGTTCAAGTACTTCTACCCCAAACCTTGCTGATCCTTATGTCTACAAATAATGTTCCATTTAGTCAGCATGTATTTTCTTTTATCTTCATCACTTTGCCAAAAATAAGTGAGATCGATAAAAGTCTTTTTCTAACTCCAATGGGAATCTCCAGAAAAGAAAGCATAAACATGGGAAGACTGGTTAGAACCGAATTAACCATAACAAGGCAGTCCCCATAGGAAAATAATGTACCTTTCGAGAATGGATTGGAATTCCTAGGTATTTGAAAGGAAGAGAACCAGACTAGCAACCAAATATGTGCTTATACTGATCCTCCATGTCTTTGTCCTTCCCAAAACAAAACAAATTTGCTTTTGTGGAAGTTAATTTTAAAGCCCGAAAGTTGTTCAAACAATACAAGGATTAGCTTCATATTTACCGCCATATCCAAGTCATGTTCCATGAATAATATGGTATCATCTGCATATTGAAGAATAGACAGCCCCCTCAACTAAATGAGGTATTAGACCACCTACCTGGCCATCTTCCTTCTCCCTAGTGATAAGAATAGACAGCATATCAGGAACTATATTAAACAACAAAGGAGACAGAGGATCTCCTTGGCGAAGGCCTTTTTGTTTGAAAATAATTACCAATGTCATCATTAACCCGGATGCCAACACTTCCTCCCTCGAAAAATTGCATAATCCATTTACACCATTCTTGTGTAAATCCTTTCATACGCAATTCTTGTTAAAGAAATGGCCATTTACATTTATCATATGCCTTCTCATAGTCTATTTGAGGATGACCACATCCATCCTTTTCTACTTAATCTCATGAATCGTCTCGTGCAAGACCACCACACCCTCTAAAATGTGGCGTCCTGGTATAAAAGCAGATTGAGTCGGTCTGATAACGTTTTCCACCATTTGGGTAATATGATTAGTACCCACTTTGGTGGAGATTTTGAAACTTACATTTAGTAAAAAAAAAACGATCTATACTGCTGGATTTGAACCGCATTTTCCTTCTTAGGTATTAGAGTGATGACCCCAAAATTCAGTTTAAACAGTGGTAAATTACCATGTTTTAACTGAACAAACACACCCATCCGATCTGCCCTAACGACCTCCCAGAAAGTATTATAAAACTCAACCGGGAAACCATCCGGCCCTAGAGATTTATTTAATTCCATTTGACAAATGGCCTCATCCACTTCTTTCACTAAGAAATCAGCTGTAAGGATTTCATTTTCCTCCTGAGAAATCTGAGGAATATTATGCGTCACACTCTCATCCAGTGTTATAGTACTAGGAAATGAATCCGCAAATATATTTTTGTAATACTCTATTGTAAGTTTTTAGATTATCCTCCTTGATAATAGTTGCTCCATCTTGCTCTAATTGATTTTTTATTTTTTCTGTGTTTACCATTAGCAATAAGGTGAAGATATCTCGTGTTATTGCCCCCATCCTGAATGTTCTTAACTTTTGCTCTTTGCGCCATTTAGTTTCCTCCTCCCTACGAAGGCAACATATCCGCTCATTTGCCTCCCTTAAAGCCACCCTCTCAGCATCAGATAACATAATGCTTACGACTTTAATATCTAGGTCATCGATGATCTTTAAAAGGCTCTCTTTCTCTAACTTGTATTTGCCACTTTGATTTTTGTCCCAACCTTTTAAAAAAGGCGTAGGTGCCTAATTTTGTTGTGCCTAACCTCTACGGGGGTACCACCTTTCACGAAAGCATCCCACTCAGTTGCTACTATCTCGAAAAAAATCTTCCATTTTTAACCACGAAAGTTCAAAAGTGAAGCAAGACACATTACCAACATGAGCGCGAACCCATGAATCCAAAAAGAGAAGGGTATGATCAGATCCTGACCTAGTCAGAGCCTGTACAGAGACCATGGGATATTTCTATTCCCATTCAATAGTAGATAACACCCGATCAAGGTTTTCATACGTAGTGACATCACGTATGTTAGCACAGTGTGGAGTCAGTCCTGCGGTGATGTGTTTCCCGGTGCCTCCCTTTCCTATATATGCCTATGGGTGGCATACATATGTGCAATTCTTGAGATTTCATGGGCGTTCATGTCATGCACTAGGCAAGATTGAGAAAAAGTTTGGATGTGGAATGGGAAGATGTCTATGACTTCATATGCATAGGCTTGGAGAGGTATATATGATGAATCTAAACCAATCTTTCTCATAATTGTCCTACCAAGATGTTATGTCGACATACAAATAATGCACTACATGGGTGGAACAAACCAACCAACAACCTCACATGATATACTGTTGTACTGTACATCATACATCAACAAACTCACATGACTACTCCAAGCACTGCGCGAGACTTATTCAAAGAAATTTGTAAATACTCATAATGTAGGTTCTATGATGTTAAGTTTGATTACATAATTGGAGTTGTAAAAATTTGGCGTCTCAATGTATATGACCAAGGTCGAGACTATACTATAAAGAAGGACGAGAGACTTTCACTGTATACGACCAAGTTTCATAAGTCCGGGACACAAGCGCTACACCAACTGAATCAGACAAGGACCTAAATCAGACGCAACCAAAGAGAACGCGACGCGCACTAGCTTGGATGGAGAAGCCGCTAGGTCACGTGATAAAGCAAGGACCAAAAACACTTAAAGGGCTACTCCTTCGCAAGAGAAAGTTGGCTTGTATCAGAAGTAAGAACGACAGTGCCGTGTACAAACATGCTCAAGGTTGTTTTGATTGATCGGTTTCCGACCGCATGCTCTTACAGTAAAAATAATGTTGGCCGCGCGCTCTTATTCCCTTTTTGGCCCATGGGCCATGTGGTACACGCGTTTTATTTATCGGTTCCTTTCCAGCTTTCAAGCGATCGTAACATTTCAACGCGCAGAAAAAAAAGGCCTACAAAATTAATTCCCTTTTTGGGCTAGTAATTTTTTAGGGTAAGAATAAAAGGGTGGGAGATAGAAAAAAAAATCACTTCCAACTAGTAGAATAAATTCCACTTCCAACTATTGTAAAAAAATTCCACTTCCAACTAGTGTAAAGGCTGTAAATCTAGTACTCCCTCCGATCCTAAATAAGTGTCACAAGCTATAACAATAGTTTGTATATAGTTAGTTCATTTGTGGCGACACTTTTGAGGATCGGAGGGAGTAGAAAAATTACCAAGATGTTGAACAAAAGAATTAATGAGTAAACTATCAAAGAAACAAATTATTCGTCGTCTCTAAAAAGCACGAGACTTTCTTGCGACGGCACCGGCGACACTGCGCAGAGTTGTGACATAGAAGGTGGCCAAACATGGCTACTTTGCCGCGGAAAAAAAAAATCCTTTGCAACCTTTGGAAAAAAAGCTATTCCCTTTTTTTCGGCTTAAAAACGAATTATGTTTCTTCTACTTTAAAAAACACATATGAAAAATATTGAATTCCCTTTTGGGCTAGTGATTTTTTAGGGTAAAAGATAAAAGGGTGGGAGACGGAAAACCACTTCCAACTAGTGTAAAAATAAAAAATAAACGGACAAAATGAAAATTTTATGATATTATTGTAGTATGAAAATCCTTAATACAAAATGCCACTCCTACGAGTGGTTTGTGTGGTTGTGGTCTCTAAAAATTATATAATATTATATTTAGTATGATTCCTGAAAAATTATAAAAAAACTTAAAAGAATTTGTTTTGTACTAAGGAAAGTATAAGAGTAATTATTTTCTTGTTGTCTCAAAGATAAATTATTGCTTAATCTTTTTTGTTACTGAGTAAAGTAAAAGACTAATTATTTTATTGTTGTCTCAAAGATAAACTATTTCTTAGTTTTTCTGGTAATTCGTTACATCCTTTTTAGGACGTTTTTTATGTGCAAAAAAACATGATAACATTTTTTAGGGCTAGTGATTTTTAGCTTAAAAAATAATTGGGTGGGAGATGCAAATATTTTCCACTTCCAACTAGTACAAAATGTTATCAGTTACATAGCATTGAAATTAGCAGACATCACCCTAGATAGCATTCTCAATTAGTTTTTTCAACGGTTGGTAATTTTTTGGTTCATCACACCTTGGTTGCATTCTCAAATAGTTTTTCACAGGGGTTGTGATTTTCATTCATTGCCCTTGATAACATTCTTGAAAAAAAATATAGGTTTTTATAAGGGTTGGTATTTTACATTCATCACCCCCCCCCCCCCCCGATAAAAACATTATTGAAAAAATATAGGTTTTTAAAAGGTTGGTAATTTTTATTCAACAGCCTTGATAACATTTCTTGAAAATATATATATATATATGTTTGTAAAAGGTTTGTAATTTCCATTCACGGCCCTTCATAACATTCTTAGGGAAATATATATAGGTTTTTTTAAATGTTGGTAATCTCCATTCATCGCCCTTAATAACATTCTTGAAAAACAATATAGGTTTTAAAAAGGCTGGTAATTTACATTCATCATCCCCACCCACCATAGAAAACATTATTGAAAATATATATTGGTTTTTAAAAGGTTGGTAATTTTGATCCAACAGCCTTGATAATAGTTCTTGAAAAAATATATATATGTTTCTAAAAGGTTGGTAATTTCCATTCATCACCCTTGATAACATTATTGTGAAAAAAATATATATACTTTAAAGGGGTTGATAATTTTGATTCATAGCCTTTGGGAACATTCTTGGGGGAAATATATATATAGGTTTTTTAAAAGGTTGGTAATTTCCATTCAACGCCATTGATAACTTTCTTGGTAAAAATATATATTGGTTTCTAAAAGGTTGGGGATTTCCATTCATCACCCTTGTTTACATTCTTGGGAAAAAATATATATAGATTTCTAAAAGGTTGGTAATTTCCATTCATTCCCTTGATAACATTCTTGGGAGAAATATATATAAGCTTCTAAAAGTTTAGTAATTTCCATTCATCTCCCTTGAAAACATTCTTGGGAAACAAAATATATATAGGTTTCTAAAAGGTTGGTAATTTCCATTCATCGCCCTTGATAACATTTTTTGGAAAAAATATATACATGTTTCCAGAAGAATGGTAATTTTCATTCAACAGCCTTGATAAGAGTTCTTGAAAAAAAACTGGTTTCTAAAAGATTGGTGATTTCCATTCATCCCCTTGATATCATTTCTTTGACAAAAAATATATAGGTTTATAAATGGTTTGTAATTTACATTCATCGTCCTTGATAACATTCTTCGGAAAAATATATATAGGTTTCTAAAATGTTGGTAATTTCCATTCATTGCCCTTGATAACATTTCTTTCAAATAAAAATATAGGTTTCTAACAGGTTGGTAATATCCATTCACCGCCCTTGGTAACATTATTGGGAGAAATATATATATATATATATATATATATATATATATATATAGGTTTTTTAAAAGGTTGGCAATTTCTATTCACTGCCCTTGATAACATTCTTCAGAGAAATATATATATATATAGGATTTTAAAAAGGTTGGCAATTTCCATTCACCTCTCTTAATACTTCGATGAAATATATATATATATATAAGTTTTAAAAAGGTTGATAATTTCCATTCATCGCCCTTGATAACATTATTGGGAAAACTATATATGGGTTTTAAAAAGGTTGATAATTTCCATTCATCGCCCTTGATAACATTCTTGCAAAATATATATAGGTTTTAAAAAAAGGTTGGCAATTTCCATTCATCGCCCTTAATAACATTCTCTGAAATATATATAGGTTTTTAAAAGTTTCATAATTTCCATTCATCACCCTTGATAACATTCAGTTTACCAAGCTAAAAAATAGTAGATTATGTTACACTGGTGGAGAACAGGCCAGTAGCACCGGTTTGTAAGGGTCTTTGGACTCGGATACAAAACCGGTTCTACGTATCCGGGACTAAAGCCCCCCCCCCTTTAGAACCGGTCAGTCACCAACCAGTTCTAAAGGCCTCCACGTGGGCGCCGAAGAGCGCGCGCAGGCGGAGGACCTTTAGAACCGTTGGTAACACCAACCGGTCCTAAAGCTTTTTTTTCTCTTTTTTTTTTCTTTTCTTTTCAGGGTTTCCAATTCCGTATTTAGGGTTTAGGGTTTAGGGCGTGTTCCGTATTTTCAGGGTTTCCGTTTACGTGTTTCCGTTTCTAAAGAAAGCAATACGTATTTTCAGAAAACACGTAATCGGAAATACGTATCCGGAAACACCGATTCCGTGTTTGCGGTTAAGTGTTTCCGATTCCGTGTTTGCGGTTAAATGTTGATGCACCAAATAAAAGTACATATATATATACATGTAACACGAAGTAATCGACCGAGAATTACATAATCTGAAGTTCGTTTTGTATAGCTGTATACTTGCATAGAGAAGGGAGCTGGCTATAATTGGTTCATAGGATGGAAAAATTCTCCGTCTTCTGCTATGACTTGCGTCAGAAGAAATCCTGCCAATTCCTCTGCAATAGCCTTGCAACGGTCGATTGGTTTGAACTGCACCCGCTTTCGTGCCATCTTGAAAAGAAGTAGATGAAAACAATTAAGTTAGGAACAAAACTAAACATAATTAATGGCAACATAAATAAAGTTGTGAAGATCCGGTTACGTACCTCTAGATTTCTCCTAGTACGGGATTTCTCATTGATCGTCCTGTGAATGAACTCGCAAACGTAGTATCCACAATAATTAGTTCCCTGTGGTTGTTGCGGGACTTTCTATATACGAGAAACATAATTCAGTCAAATTAATAATATTCAAGAGAATGGTAATGGTATTTAAATCAGGTTACGTAGTACTACTTACTTTGTTAATCTGAAAGTGGAGAATGTCTGCCCATGTACCGGGTTCTTCCTTGATGAACATTTGCCAAACCCTGGACGACAAAAGAAAAATGAATAGATGAGTTAATTATTACTTACTTGATATCAGGGAATGAACGAAAAAGAGGCCGATGAACGAAAGAGGCCGATATATATATACTTTTGAAGCATCTGACGCGCGGTCTTCCATGTGTCAGCGCCCCAGGTTAACGAGTCCCAGACTTCAACTTGTCCTTTATCGATTCTAATGATGAACAATATGAAGTGGCCGCTGCGCACGTGTACACACGAAGTCATGCATACTCATCAATTACACTTAACATCAGGTAAGCAAAATGGAATGTCTACAAGACAGTAACACTCACTTGAATCCGTAGGGCCAAAGTATTTCTTTTTTGGTACTTTGTCGCTTCAAAAACCTTAGCAAATCATCCGGTGTATCCTTGTTGAACATTTCTACTGTGTTTTGATGATACGAATACGGGTCAATGAACCCAAAGTCCCAGATTCCTGCCAGTCTGCATTCACGAATCTCCATTCTGCATAGTAGCGTACAAAAAGAATGTCGTGACTGATAATTATACGGGCAACGAACGCGAGCTTAACTAAATAATTAAATTACACAAATAAATCACTTACAAAAAGTAGCAGCTGAGGATAGACTTGTCGAGGGCACGTTGATTGTACATCTGGAAGAAATCATCGAACCCAAGCTCGACACCGTAATCTCCGAAGTAGTGTTGATCCTGAACTTGAGCCATGATACAGTCTCTCTCCTGCCTTGCGGCCTCCAAGTACCAATCATGTAAACTCCGTAGTTGGGTTGTTAGATCAGTAGGATTTTCGACCATAGGGTGCCCGGGCTTGTATGTATATACAACATCAGCAATAGCGTAACCCACGTCGCCCATGCGTGGACCGGACACTGAAGCCTGGTCAGATAAGACCTTGAGCGGGGCAATTGACCGTGCTTCTTGTTGTCCGAGCTGGGGAACTTGTTTCCCGCATTTCGTCTGCTCCGCCTGCTTCATCTCCTCCGTCTGCTTCTTCTGTGCGGTGTGCGTCTTCTCAATGTACCGTTCATAGTCTGAAAGGGGCGGCGGTGCAGGATAATATAAGTTGTCGATGGTCCGCTCAATTTTCCACTTTGGGATGTCCTTCAGAGTTTTCTTCCAGGTGTCTGGAGGGGGCTTCAGGGGAAACTGTGTGAACCATGCGCTGGTTTTGGCTTTCACGACATCGCTTAGTTCCTCCGGAGTCATCAGGCCTTGTAACTTCGGCGGAGTCTCGACTTTCTTGGATTTCCTTGGTCTCTTCTTGGGAGGAGTCCCGTTTCTTATGAACTTCAGCTTCCGCTTTGCCGTACCCGTAGTGGGCGCATCCGTCTCACGGGAGTGCACGGGCGATGGACCCTTGGCCTCGGGCTCCCAATCTTCATTGTGGGGTGGACTTGGAGGTTCGTTGGGGGGTGGACTTGGAGGTCGTGCATTCTCTGTACGAAAGTGAAAAAACTATTAAAAATAAGCTTACATGTGGTGCAACATTCAGTAATTGATGGAGGTATATATGGTGCATTTGTACCTAGAGGAGTCAGTGGCCTTGGCGCCGAGTTAGGAAACACGATGTGTTTCTTATTCCACAATATGATACCAAGCTCCATTTCTCCCAGTGTCTTCTCGCCTTCACCTCCAGGAATATGGAGCTCAATTGAATGGCATCCCGGCGTAATTGTTGACAACCCGACACAAGCATGGGATGCTGGAATCTGACCACCATGGTAGGTTGCTCCAGGTTGATTCGGTAAAGCATAGCCTGACGCCACCCTGAAGGATATGTTCCCCATTGGCATATGTATCTCACAGTTTGTCTTCTCCGTGATATCATCCACGGGGTAGTGAGGCGCCGACGGTTCGACTGCACGACCGTCCTCTAGCTGCATGTGCGTGGAACCAACGCTGCTTCTATGCTGAGATGGGACGGCATCTGCTACATGATTGTCTTCTATTTGCAGCTGATCAGGTGCAGGATGATGTTCTACCTCCTCTTCAGTGTCAGGTAGAGGGTGTCCCCCTTTCTTCAAGAGAAAATCCACCTTTTGTTCTAATGTCGATAGCAGTTCCATCGCCTTTTTCTTGCTTCTATCACGGCTTCTGTAAGTGCCAATGTCCGCTGCAAACCCTTGGCTCCACGGGGTATCCGCTCCAAAGCCTCGTGTTCGTCCCCACTTTTCGGGGTTCCCGAGTGCCCTCGTCAGCTCGTCGTTCTCTCTATCGGGAACAAAAGTTCCTTTTCGAACAGCTTCTATTGCATTCTCTAGGTCTGCTACGACTTTTGTTATTTTTTCCGACCATGGTCCCTGAGCAACAATCATCCCAGTCTCAGCGTCCAACGTTTCCCCATGCACGAACAACCAGAACTTGGACCTATCGGGACAGTCATGTGTCTGTGGAATTATACCTCTTTTCACAAGCGCAGCTTCATAGCTTCGCCACCTAGGCAGGGCAGTCATGTAGCCACCTGACCCCAAAATATGGTGATATTTCTTCTTCTTCGCATTCTCCGAATTTGTGGCCAATCGGGATGCAAAGACACCCGATTTCTTGTACGCCTTAAAATCATCCCAAGCGTCTCTTATCTTCACTAGGTTCCCATTGAAAGCTGGATCTTCGTCCTTATATTTCTTCCACAGTTCTTTCTTCCACCTCTGGAATTGTGTGGCCATCTTCTTCAAAGCCCACTGCTCGACTTTCTTCTTCTTATCGCTCGCTACGCTGAAATTTAGCCATAGCATTTCGCAAAGATTTTTTTTTCAATATTTCATAGACATAACTAGCTCCAACGTTGGCCCCGGTCTTCGGCTTATTCCATTCTATTAAGTTGATCGGGACCAGGTCTCTTACAACAACTCCGCACTGATTTACGAATTTGCGATAAGTTTCTGGGGGCTGCAGTGGTTTGCCATCAGCAGCAACTGTATCGATCGAGAACCTTGCGGTATCTTTCAACCTTGCGGCCGGGCCTCGTTTGGACTTTGTCTCAGTACTTGCGCTAGCTGTTCCGGAGGGCGCCTAAACGGGAAAATAATGATTCGTTAGTAAGTGCAATACAAATTAATTGTTGCGTGAACAGTGATTTGAGATATACATTGGCAGAGTTTGTTCTGGAGGGCACTTCTTCATCCTCGACGTTGTCGTCGTCATCATCTACTACATCTTCTATATTCTGATCTCCGTCACCGGAGTCGTTCAAAAATTGATTGCTAAACGCCTGTCCACCGTCGTCATCACGATAAATGGCCGTTGCATTATTAAAAATCAACTCGCACATTAATCTTTCCTTCTCCGCCTCACCCATTCCCGCGAGTTTATCGGCGTGCGGATCATGTGCAGGTTCTTGGGGATCCATAGCTCAACACCTGCTAGTAAAATTTATAAAATCAAGAACACTTAGCGAAATTTTCATCGGGCACTTGGCGAAATTATTTCATCGGACAGTAATAAAATAATAGTTCTGCACATATTAATGAAATAATAGTTCTGGACACACCAAGAGTTACATAGCTCGGGTTAATTTTTTTAACCCTAATACATCACGATCGAATAATATCACTTATACATAGTCTCGTGACATCTCTCAAAATAATTAACTCCGACCGGGTCCTAAGCCGCGGGGTGCTGAGTCACGGGTGCTACGCATCCATAGATAAAGAACCCTCATAGGGTCATAGCTCACGTGGTAAGGAACCCTCCTAATAAATCGACCAACTGCTGCTATACTGCCTATACTGACTATCGAGCAAGTACATGTAGCGACGGACGTGCTCGTCCCTCCTCCCTGATACGCTGTTGTACCACCTCCTCAGGGGCCGGCTCTCTCCGCACCGAGCGTGGCCCACGCGATGGCCACCAAAGAACATCCGGGTCGACCACGTCACCCGGATTTCTCACCAAGCCGCGTGCCCCGGTACTATGGAGCTCCCAGTGCCAGCCTGGCGGGGCCCAGTCCCGGACATCGCCCGGCGGGTCCAACAGAGACATGAACTAAAAACATGCCCGGACTAAGTAAATATTCCATAATTAAGTAAAATACCTTAGTGTTTCTAACTTAGTAAAAAATAGTAAATTGAGAAATATAACAGAAATAAGATGAAAGTTAAGCAGGAACAAAATGGTAACTTAGTAAAATTTCTTAACTTAATTAGTACAATTATTCTAACTTTCTGAAATTTTCTAACACTAACGACTTAGTGAAATTTTCTAACACACTAACTTCTAACACAACATTCTAACACAAAAATTATAACACTAAACAAAATTGTAAAAACAAATTAAAGCACTAAAAAAAATCTAACACTAACTCTAAAAATTTCTAACACTAAATTCTAACACTAACACTAACTCTAAAAAAATCTAACACTAACTCTAAAGATTTCTAACACTAACACTAACACTAACAGTAACTCTAAAAATTCTAGCACTAATTACTCTAAAAATTCTAAAACTAAACAAAATTGTAAAAACAAAAAAAAATCTTACCTACGCGTGTACAGAGGGCGACGGGGCGACGGCGAGGGGCGACGGGGAGACGGCGAGGGGCGAGAGGGCGGGGCGGCGGAGGCGGAGGCGGGACGGAGGCGGGGCGGCGGAGGCGACGGAGGCAGAGGGTGCGCGCGGCGGAGGCGGAGGCGGGACGGAGGCGGGGCCGCGGGGGATCGACCGCGGCGACGGAGGCAGAGGGCGGCGACGGCAACGGCGACGGAGGCAGAGGGCAGCGCGCGACGTCGGGGCGGACGAAGGCGAGGCGGACGGAGGCGCGGCCGGAGCAGGGCTTCGCCGTACGTGCAACGAGAGAAGACGCGCGAAAGAACTGACGAAAATTTTTCACAAGTCCTGGATATATCGCCCCACTACAGACCTTTAGCACCGGTTGCTGTTAACAACCGGTGCGAAATACCTTTCGCACCGGTTGTTAACACAAACCAGTGCTAAAGGCCTGTACTTGGGGCCACATTCAGACCGCGCGCCCTGTACAGACCTTTAGCACCGGTTTGTGTTAACAACCGGTGCTAAAGGGTCTCTGTACAAACTGCTCGCCTCCCGCGCGCGGCGGTTTTATTGCTACAATTCCCGATCGCGAGTCTTTCTGTTTCTCTGTATTCTCTCTTCTTCCTCTGTCTTCTCTTCTTCCTCTCTTGATCTTCCTCCACCAAGCACACCATGGCTGAAGTTTGGGACATATACCGTTGTCCCGCACCATGCGGCAAGCAACTCGAGGTGTGCTACACCAACAGTTGCGAGAGGCTCCCCGGTCCTCTTGCGCATTTGACCAATCTCTATTTGTCCTCTCCCGATGAACACCGGTTCTTCGGGCTTGATCTGGAGTATACGGCGGATCAACGGGATGTTTCCGTCATCCAGATTGCGTTCAAGGAGGCCGTTTTGGTCTTCCAATGGTCAAGGTAACGCACACGTACAATCTTGCATCTTCGATTTGTTTGTTGCATGTGAAGAATACATCTGTTGCAATATCTAACACGTATGAAATTTTTGTTGTTGCAGTAGTTCAAAGCATTCTCCGGCCCTTGTTGATTTTCTTGTCAACATGGGATATTAATTTTGCAGCGTTGACATCAGGCAAGACCGTCCGAAGTTGATGCACTTGGGTATTGTGATACCTGAAGATCACTACATTGATCTTCAGGATCTTATCCAATTGAACGGGCCAAGGACCGGGATGGATCGCATGGCAACTGCCTTAATCCACGAGGGCTACGAAACCATGAAGTCTGGTTTCCCCCGAAAGAATCACTTTTTATGGGAGAAGAACCCACTGGACTTCACGAACGTCAAGTATGCAGCCATAGATGCATATGTCTCCTACGAGTTGTTCCGCATCTACTCGACGGAGTCATAGATGTATGCGTTCGATATATATACATGTAATGGATATCTTAGTATGTAATTAATGGATATCTTAGTATTGTGAGACTTATGTTTGTGTTATGTGTGATCGTAAGACTCTATGTTATGAATGTGATATGATTGTGTTCTAAAATCAGAAACAAAGATATAAAATGTGGTGTAGAATGAGAAAAATTTGATCACTTACCCCAGGCGCATTTTTATACTGTGCGCCTGCGGTGGTACTCTTATCCCAGGCGCATTTGTACACTGTGCGCCTGCGGTAGTACTGTTATCCCAGGCGCATTTTTCCACGGTGCGCCTGCGGTAATGTTACCCCAGGCGCATACTGAAGTTTATGCGCATGTGGTAAGTTAGGGTGGGTAATGAGTAAGGCAACGAGAAGTGAGAGCGCAAGTGATACATCGAGCATATATATCGTGGATACATATATATAGATTGATTTAGCGAGATACCATACATGTAGATTTTTCTTCTTTTATTTTTCTTTTTTGTTTCACTTCCCTGTTTTCTTTTACATTGATTTATAAAACATGGAAAACAGAAGGTTACTTTTATTAAAAACAGAAAACAGACGCGCTAGCACGCCGCAGTGTCGCCGGAATACAAATTCTTTTATTAAAAAAGAGAAAACAGACGAACACTACTCCTCGTCGTCGTCGTCGGGGAACTCGTCGCTGACCTCCTCCGGGTCATCGTCGTTGTCGAACTCGTCGGTGACCTCCTCGTCATCGTAGGAGGTGCATGATGGTATGTCCGAGATAGGCCCCCACCTCGTATCGTCGGAGGCCCAGACTTCGCCGGCGTGGTCGGCCCGACGAAGCTCTTGCAGTGCATTCGTCCTCGCCTCCCGAGCGGCATCTAACGCGAGGTGGCGTTCGAGGCGGCGCTCTGCCCGCTCAGCCGCGCGGGTCCGCCAGAGCTCCTCGTCGGCGCTCTCCTCCCCCGGGTTGTTCCGGTAATACTCGCGGACGACGCGGTCTTCCATGGCGTCGACTAGGCCCTGAAACGCGCGGTGGCGGAGTTGGAGGTGGTCGGCGGCAGTGACGATATGCGGCTTTGGAGCCCTGGCCTCCGCTTCCCAGACGGTGAGGCAGTCGTTGAAGTTCATCAGCGACCGCGGGCGGTTGAGGCGCCAGGCCGCCGCGTCCCAGGCGCGGACGGCCTCCGCCGCCGTCGCAAAGGAGCCGAGGGGGATGCGGTCGTCCTCCCAGCGGATATCTGCGCTGAACATTCCGTTCAGCCGTGCTCGGACGCTGCGGAAGCCGGTTGTGCTGTTTCTCCTCGGAGGCATTGTGGAGGCGCGACGGTTCGTGGAGAGGAGTGGGCGCGTGGAGAGGAGAAGACGCGCTCGAGGCGCGACAGTTTATACCGCGCCCTCCTGGCCACGCGTCACAACTCCCGCGCCACGCGTGAACTCCCTCGCCACGCGTGAACTCCCGCGCCGGTTGTTAACGTCAACCGGTACTAAAGGCCTGTACAGGGGGGCGCACATTTCTTTTCTTCTTATTTCTGTTTCCAAAGGGGGGTGTAGAACAAAACAAACGGTATCGCCGTCATACAGCCCAACCGTGGCTAGCTACTGGGTGCATATATGCATACCAAATGCACGGCTGGACGTATGACGGCGAATCCGGATGTTTTGTATTTGCTCGATGAACTGAATATATGATGTATCAAACCTTAAAGGGGGTGTAGAACAAAACATACGGTATCGCCGTCATATAGCCCAACCGTGGCTACTGGGTGCATATATGCATACCAAATGCACGGCTGGACGTATGACGGCGAATCCGGATGTTTTGTATTTGCTCAATGAACTGAATATATGATGTATCAAACCTTAAAGGGGGGTGTAGAACAAAACAATCGGTATCGCCAGCATACAACCCTGCAGTGGCTACTGAGTGCATATATGCATACCAAATGCACAGTAGGGCGTATGCTGGCGAATCCGGATGTTTTGTATTTGGGAGATGAACTGAACGGTGTATGAAGCTGGGCTATATATAGGGTCCTCTGGCTCACAAAGTGTTGAGCTAGGGTTTTGATCCAACGGTTAAGAAACATCTCATCCAACGGCTCACAACAGCTCGAAAGAAACACACCGTAGCCCTGATCGTACGGCTCACAATCAGCTGGAAAGAAACACACCCCGGATCCAACGGCTCACAAGCGGTTGAAAGAAACACACGATCCGTGTGATTCTATCTGATTGGTCCAAACGAAACCCTAACCCATTAAGTCCGGTTGGTGTCCCCAGCCGGGACTAAAGGGATGATCCGTTTCTATTTTTCTTCTTGCCTTTCTTCTGATTGCGCCATAATAACCATGGAACATCTTCATCATTTAACTGAATGCTTGGATCATCTTTGACTTTGAAGGGAGGAATTTCATCAAATTTATTGTAGTCTTCGGACATGTCTGTCTTGTCCTCGACTCCCACGATGTTTCTTTTCCCTGAAAGAACTATGTGGCGTCTTGGCTCATCGTCTGATGTATTCGCTTCCTTATCTTTTCTTTTTCTCGGTCTGCTAGACATGTCCTTCACATAGAAAACCTGAGCCACATCATTGGCTAGGACGAATTGATCATTGTCGTACCCAAGATTCTTCTGATCCACTGTTGTCATTCCGTACTTCGGGTCTACATTCACGCCTGACAGGTCGAACCATTTGCACCAGAACAAAGGGACCTTAAAGGAAGGTCCGTAGTCAAGTTCCCATATCTGCTCTATGTAACCATAGTATGTGACCCTTTGCCCGTTGTCGTCTTTTGCATCAAACCGGACGCCACTGTTTTGGTTGGTGCTCTTTTTATCTTGGTCTGCCGTGTAAAATGTGTTACCATTTATCTCGTACCCTTTAAAGGTCAATATAGTCGAAGATGGTTGCTTGGCCAACAAGTATATCTCATCTTCAACAATGTTGTCATTAATGAGACGTCTTTGCAACCAACCGCCGAAAGTCTTCGCGTGTTCTTTAGCAATGAAATCTTCAGGTTGCTCCGGGTATTTCGAGCGTAAAATATCCATGTGTTCCTGGATATATGGAGCCGCCAAGCTGGAATTAACTAGAACTGTGTAGTGTACTTGAGTGAAAGATTGCTCGTCCATACATGTTGTTGATTTCTTTCCTAGCGTGCCTTTTCCATGCAGTCTCCCCTTGGCGCGACTGAGGAACACCGATCGGGTTCAGGTCAGGAATAAAGTCAACACAAAACTCAATGACCTCCTCTGTTCCATAGCCCTTGACCATGCATCCTTCCGGCCTAGCACGATTTTTAACATAATTCTTCAAGACTCCCATGAACCTCTCAAAGGGGAACATATTGTGTAAGAATACAGGACCGAGAACGGAAATCTCTTGGACTAGGTGAACTATGAGGTGCGTCATAATATTGAAGAAGGTTGGTGGGAACACCAACTCGAAGCTGACAAGACATTGGACCACGTCCTTCTGTAAACTTGGTAGAGTTGCTGGATCTATTGCCTTCTGAGAAATTGCGTTGAGGAATGCACATAGCTTCACAATGGGTACTCGCACGTTTTCTGGCAGAAGCCCCCTCAATGCAATCGGAAGTAACTGGGTCATGATCACGTGGCAGTCATGAGACTTTAGGTTTTGGAACTTTTTCTCTTCCAGGTTTAGTATTCCTTTTATGTTCGACGAGTAGCCAGACGTAACCTTGATACTGCTCAGGACTTGGAAAAAGATCTCCTTCTCTTCCTTGGTAAGAGCGTAGCTGGCAGGACCTTTGAAATTCTCTGGATTCATCAGGTCGTCTCGTTCGTGCATACGTTGGTGGTGCAGCCGTGCTTTTGGTGTATCTCTCGACTTCTTCCCATGCACGCCCAATAAGTTTAGCAGGTTCACACAAATATTTTTCGTCACGTGCATCACGTCGATCGCAGAGCGAACCTCTAGGAATTTCCAATAGGGTAGTTCCCAGAATATAGATTTCTTCTTCCACATGGCTACGTGGTTGTCGGCGTCATTCGGAACAGATTGTGCGCCAGGACCCTTACCAAAGATTACTTTTATATCTTTGACCATGTCATATATATCAGTACCATTAGGGAGGGTTGGCTTCCTCCGTGTATCTGCCTCGCCTTTGAAATGCTTTCCTTTCTTTCTTACGGGATGCCTGTCTGGAAGAAATCGACGATGCCCCGAGTACACATTCTTGCCTATATGTATACTTTCAGTCTCGCCTAAACAGTGTGTGCATGCGCTGTATCCCTTGTTTGACTGTCCTGAGATGTTACTAAGAGCGGGGCAA
Organism: Alopecurus myosuroides; assembly: GCA_028641055.1. Taxonomy (NCBI): domain Eukaryota; kingdom Viridiplantae; phylum Streptophyta; class Magnoliopsida; order Poales; family Poaceae; genus Alopecurus; species Alopecurus myosuroides. Next base: position 522,755,252 of record CM054058.1, on the reverse strand, counting down.
TCATTGATGGTTACAAACAGCAACCCTCGTAGGTCAAATTCCTCTTGTTTGTACTCGTCCCACACACACGTACACCTTCGTCAGCCCACAACTCTAAAAGTTCATTAACCAGTGGACTGAGGTACACATCAATGTTGTTGCCAGGTTGCGACGGGCCTGGGATAAGCACTGGCATCATAATGAACTTACGCTTCATGCATAACCAAGGAGGAAGGTTATAGATACATAGAGTCACGGGCCAGGTGCTATGACTGCTACTCTGCTCCCCAAACGGATTCAGGCCATCTGTACTCAGACCAAACCTTAAGTTTCTTGTGTCCTCGTACTTATCGTCGATGTTTCTCCACTGCGACCCATCAGCGGGGTGTCTCAGCATATCGTCTTCCTTACGGTCTTCTTTGTGCCATCGCAGCAACTTGGCATGCTCTTTGTTTCGGAACAAACGTTTCAACCGTGGTATTATAGGAGCATGCCACATCACCTTGGCAGGAACCCTCTTCCTGGGGCGATCGTCGCCCTCAACATCACCAGGGTCATCTCGCCTAATCTTGTACCGAAATGCACCGCATACCGGGCAGGCAGTTAAATTCTTGTGCTGACCGCGGTAGAGGATGCAGTATGTACTGCAGGGCAGCACGTTATCTCTTGGAAGCATCTTCTTCATTATTTTCAGCAGATTTTCAAATCGATTGTCAGATAATCCATTCTCTGCCTTCCATTGCAGCAATTCCAGGGTGGTGCCCAGCTTTTTCTGGCCATCTTCGCAATTTGGGTACAACAATTTTTTTTGGTCTTCTAACATGCGCTCCAACTTCAACCTCTCGTTTTCACTTGCGCAGTTTATCTGTTCTTCACGAATGACCTGACGAAGATCATCATCAGACTCATCAACAATGTCCTCAAGTTCAGACTCGTCTTCCCCCATTTCAGTATCACCGTGCTCACCGAACATAGGATAATTATCATCATCCTCTTCTTCTTCATTGTCTTCCATTACAACCCCTCTTTCTCCGTGCTTGGTCCAACAAAAATAACTGGGCATGAAGCCTTCTTGCAACAGGTGGGTGTGTATGGTTCTTGAGTTATGGAAATTCCTCTCATTCTGGCATTTTTTACATGGACAAAAAATAAATCCATTATGCCTGTTTTTCTCAGCCACATTGAGAAAACTATGCATGCCATTCAGGAATTCGGGACGACGTCGATCACTGTACATCCATTGCCGGTTCATCTGCATTATATAAATTTATCAACAACCATTAGGCTAAATCATCATGACTAAATTAATTAATTAATACAAAAAGTTCATCACACGTTAATACCAAACTAGCGTATAGTGACCATACATATATAGTTCTCATAAAAATACACACTGAAACCATCCATAAAAACTCTCTCTAATTAATGCATTTAAAAATAACAACAAATGCGATCAAAATCGCAACAAAGGTAACAATTGACCCGACGGCATAATGATACCAAGCCTCTTTACTAATTGCATATTTCCTAATCTTTCTAATCTTCAGGCGCATTGCGTCCATCTCGCTCTTGTGACCATCGACGACACCGGCAAGAACCTTTTCCAAGGTCATCTTCTCTCTTTCAGTTTTTTCCAACCTTTCTTCAGTTTTTTTCAATCTTTCTTTCAAGCCAACATTTTCTTGTTCAACTAAGTATAACTTCTCAACAATAGGGTCGATTGGCATTTCCGGTTCCACTACCTCCTAGATAAAAATATCTATGTCAAGTTGGTCGGCGTACGTAATTGTCGTATAATCAGGAAATGAAAATATGTAGTGAAAAAAGATAATATACCACATCTGAATCATAGACTGGACGAGGGCCAACGGGGACGGATATCAAAACCATGGCGCTATGTATATAAAAAAAATCTTACACAATAAGAAAATTATATACAAGTAAATATATACGTAAATCATACAAATCAAAATTTGTTTTGGTAAATAAAAACAATAGGCTCACCAAGGTTGTGTCGGTGATGGGGCGATCGACGACAGTGAGGAAGGGGACAAGACGCGCGACACTAAAAAAAACACAAATCATAATTAATTTTGAGCTGAAATTGCATAAATTTGCATACATAACAAAATGAATAACAAATTCTAGCTTAGGCATTTCATCAAACACCTAGCTAGCACAATAAAAATGAAATGAGCAAGAAAACGAGAAAAACTTGCAATGCCGGAAGAGGGAATGTTGATGCTAACCGTAGGACCGATGGGTACCAACAATCTTGACAAATGGTGGAGAAAAATGGGGATGGATTAGACCTCACAAGAGGAAGGAGAGAGCAAAAATGGAGTTGAGCTAGAGCTGGAAAAAATGGAGCTGAGCTCGGGGTGGTATGTAGGGTTTAGGGGAGGGCTTTAGGACCGGTTTGTGTTACAAACCGGTTCTAAAGGATATGACAGCGGGACCCACAGTAGCTGCAAAAAATGAGAAAACCTGTAGAACCGGTTTGTGATACAAACCGGTTCTAAAGGGTCTGCCCCTGGGCCCCCCTCCCTGCAGCAAATGACCCGCAAGGCCTTTAGGACCGGTTTGTGTTACAAACCGGTCCTAAAGGCCTTGCGGCCATTTTCTGCATGGGTGGGGCCCAGGGGACAGACCCTTTGGAACCGGTTTGTATCACATCCGGTTCCATTGTGCTTGGCTCAATGCCCTGATTTCTACTAGTGTTACCATGCCCCTAGCAAGCAAGCTACCCATCTTAAACTAGTAAAATTGTCATCAAGTATTTAGAACACAAGTTAGCAAGCTAAAAACTAGTAGATGATGTTTAGTTACCAATCCTAAACTAGTAAATGTTTTACCAAGTATTTAAAACACAAGTTACCGAGCAAAAAGAGTTATAGATGATATTACCAAGCACATAGCTAGCAAGTTACCTATCTTAAACTAGTAAAGGCACATAATTGAACATGATAAAAACAAGCACAATATGTTGCCAAGCACATAGGAACAAAGTTAACAATTTTAAACCCGTATAGAAGTTACCAAGTATCTAGCACACATATTATAAGGATGAAAAGTAGTAGAATATGTTACCAAGCACCTATCAAAGGAAATTGCTAATTTTAAAACTAGTAAATATGTAGCCAAGTATGCAACACGGAAATTATCAAGCTAAATCCTAGTGGAATATCTTACGAAGCACCTAGCAATGAGTTTTACTAATCTTAAAACTAGAAAACATGTAACAATTATTTAGCACAGGAGTTATCAGACTTAAAACTAGTAGAATATGTTATAAAGCTCCTAGCAAAAAGTTACCAATCTTAAAACAAATAAAATCATTACCAAACATCTAGCACACAAGTTATCAAGGTAAAATCAAGGTAAAATATGTTACCAAGAACCTAGCAAGTAATTTACCAATCAAATAAAAGTTCCCATATCCATACTAGTAGAAAGTGGTAGTTATATTTTGTTCATATGTTCCCCGTTCCGCCCCGCTCGTCCCTGTGGGCGACGGCGGCGGAACCCTAGCCGCCGCTCGCGACTGAGCCCCTCCCCTCTTCCTCGTCGCCGCCAGTTGGCGTCACCGGCCAAGGGTCGGGCGCTGGTGGCGATGGGGCATGATCCTCCCCCTCGCGCGAGGGTCTCGGCACGGGCCGGGTCCGTCAGCCTGGGCGCCGTGTTGGGCTTGGGGCGCGGTGGCGTTGCCGCTCCGGCGGTGTTGTGGTGGCCGGCGTGGGTGGCGAGCACCTGGGAGGTGGTGGCGTCCTTGCGGCGGTTCTTCTCTCGGGTGGCGCGATGACCTCGATCCGGTGGGGTACTGCAAGGTCATGGCGGATCTCCGGCGGAGGGCGTCGGCCCTAATGGTAAGGTCCCTTGACGGCGGTGATGGGGACAACACGAGCGGCAGGAGCTAGGTGACCTCAGGAGATGCCATGTCTGGGTTGCTTGGCCCAGATCTGGGCCCGTTGGGCCGGATCTGGTTTTTACGGGCCATGGCCGCTGTGCACCTCCCGACGTCGTTCTGCGGGTTGACGTCGGTGACTTTGGCGCGGCAGCGCGGCGGCGGAGCTAGTCGGGCCTGATCTGGGCCTGACCGGCACTGCTGCTGTGTCCGGTCGGCGGCCGCCTTCGGCGGTGGAGGACGGTTCTCCTACTAAAAGATGCAGATGTTGACTTCGTGGGCCTAGGTATGTTGCCGTCCTCACTCATCTGCCTCGGTTTCCCCGCGACTTGTTGGCTCGCTGGTTTGATGTTGCGGATGCCGGGGCGGCGGCCCTGGAAGGTGGGCTGCATGGGCATCTCTGCGGTGAGCGTCGTGGCGGTGGTGATGGTTCATATTCTGGGGCTATGTGGATGGCGAGGAGTGGGAGGCGGGGGGGGGGGGGTCCCGGTGTTGGTGGCAGCAGTGCCCAGATCGTGGTCCGGAGATCCTTCTCGGGGTAGCGGGTGTTTCGAACGTGCGGACGTCGTGCGAGGGTTTGTTCGAGCGAAAGCTCTGCGCTTTGGCGCCAATGGCGGTGGTACCTGTGGGTATCATTACACTCTTGGGAGCGCTATTGTGGTTATCCTCACGCGTGTTTAGCCTCCGGGTGAAAACCTTGACCCTTCTGGTGACAGCGTTGTTACCTTCTTGGGGGCGGCATCGTGGAGCCCTGACATTCGGTTTTGTTCCGGTGACCTCGGTTGCAAGTGTGGCTCTCCGTGTTCATAGTTATTTTCTATCTTTGATCTGTAAGAGGTTCCTCTCATCACATTGTATCAGTTCGACCGTTGGGCTTTATTTATTAAGCGAGGCAAAAGTCTGTTATGTTAACATTTTGTTCATATTATTTATACTAGTATGTTCCTTTAAAAAACCACCGGCACAAAAAGGGAGTTCAAAATAAATTTAACTAAGAAAAATAATTTGTCATAAGAAATACATGTTTTCCCAAAAAAGGGGGTTAGAAAACTTAAATGTGAAGTTCAAATTTAGTGTACACTTATTTTTAACTCTATCGACAAAAAAAAACTAAGGAAAATAGTGCGGAGGGCAAAAAAAAGGGAATAGAAAGGAACAGAAAGGACGACTCAAATTAAAAGGAACAGAAAGGACGACAACAAAATAAAAATTAGAAAAAAATGAAGAGAAACGATCCATGGGAAGAGATACATTCATGCGGTAAAAGTACAAACGGATGCATGCGCGCTAATCAGCAGCGATTAGCGTGTGTCGAAAAAGAAAATAATTCATCGTTGCATGCGGAAAATATTATGACGATGAAGGAAGAATAGAAGGAAAGGAAATTAAGAGGTCTACAAACAGAGCAGCACTCGCGGCAGCAGAATTACCATGCACACACAGCTAGCTAGCTGATCGCGTGATCGGTTTGATGACGAGAAAAGGGAATAGGGGAAAGTACACGTCGCTAACGGAAATGGAAAAGACAAGGGCGACGCGCCCCGGAACCGAGCGAGCGCTCGCGCTCTCAGTGTTTTCGATGCTCAAGGGTGGAAGGGAGGAACGAGCATAAACCCCAAATTCCATTTCCAATTCGAATTTATTTGAGCAATTTCTATTGGTGATTACTTAGATCGGTAGCTAGTAGTTTACAATTGGTATTCACAGCCATAAAAATGCCGCGTGCTGGCCATTCCCACCCACCCGTACCCTACTAGACATTCCTCTCGCCGCCGCTCAAAAGCGATGGATGACCTTTCGCCGGAATCAAATACCATCTCAGACCTCATTCTTGCCGCAACTACGGAGGAGTCTGAGTCGCGTTTCCTCGACTACAAGAAGGACACGCTTGATGCAATCCACATGTTCGTCACAAACACGAAAAAAGCAGAGGCGATGGTAGGCACTACAACAAGGACACGCTCGATTTAATCCACAAGTTCGTCACCCACAGGAACAAGCAGATCCCGATGGTGAGCACCACCGTCGATTCTGTGACGTCGTGAACGTGGACCTGGAGGTCAAGAGCGCCATCGGAGCTGATCTCACATCATTCAAGGACTTCGTGAGCATGGAGATCTCGTCAATTGCGGTGACCATCGCGCGCACCCCTCAATCGTATCTAGTCGCGTTAATTTTGATGCTCGGAGTGTCACTCCTAGTACGTGTAGGTGGGCGCATCTGGCCATAACTGGTGCAGCAATCCCAACGCCAACCGGGCCATGACCACAATGTCCGTCCCCGGACAAAGATATCAATTCAGATCGTCCGTTCTTCCAGATTTCTGGCAGTCATCAACCATCAACTATGAATTCTGACGATTCTTCACACGGGCCACATGTTGAACTGCTGCAATCTAAGGGAGCCAACCCCAATTTGTGGGAGCGCAGCAGCAAAGAGTAGTTTCCGTGTTGCTAGACTCCAGTTCGCCTACAGATTTTGTACGCGTCATGGATGTTCACCGGCGCAGCCACGACATGGTTAGAAGCATACATCGAACAAACACTGAACCCAACATAGTATTGGCTCGCTGCTGCAGTGCTAGAGCAGTGGGAGGATGGGTGAAAGAAAACTGAACCCAACATTAGTTCACTGCCTATGTAACCAACACAGCTAATATGTGGGTTTCGCCCATAGTGAAAGAAAACTGAAATGCAGAAAGTGGCAGTGGCAATACGCATGAAAAATGCAGCCGTCTAAAAGTTTATCACTAGTAGAAAAAAGCCTATTAGTGTCGCACGGATTCTGAATTCTAGCGGCGAACATCAGCGCCACCACTGCCACACCATATGTAAGTGGATACTCATTACAAACATACAGGTGCGCCACAAATAAGAGATAATACTAGTGGCGAACAATTTAGAATTATGCGCCACGGGTTATCATCCTACCAGTGACGCATGAATATAAATCCGTGGGCCATGGATACATGTTAAGAATGGCGCAAAATGCAGATTGTTCGCCACAAGTATAATCTTCTGAAATAAGAAAAAATGTAGTTGTCAACTGTACTAGCTAGCAGGATATGTTGCAAAAAAATATATTTGATTCACACATAGACAAACTATATATTGATGTACTGATAATTATGAACAAACAGAGTAACCAATTAGAGGCGACGGCACCGTTCATCATGAACAAAGTATCCAACTAGCAGCTTGATAGCTTATCTCATATGTGTTCTTACTAGTTATTACGAAGTGGCTAGCTACTCTCTTGTCTTGATATCCAAGACGGCGGATGTTAGGATCCGGATTCTCGATGTGAAGTAGATTATGTTCTCACTAAGTCCATGGTAGATCGTGGCTCTGGTATGAGGTGATTTGTAGAGTAAGTTAGCTGGTGGATCTATTTATCCACATAACATTGGCAATTTTAGTAGAAGTTAGGTCCATGTGGGTGCCTAGCTATTGGCGAGGTGGACTAGGCATCGGCGTCATGACCCAACGACTCAAGCCGTCCGGAGTTGTGATCCACTGAGGCACATGTCATTGCTTCCCATCCCGAGAGGGGACTGTTCCTGCCGGCAGAGGTGAACTCAAAAGAGTGATCCTCGCACCACTGGCCGCCCTTACTTAGATGGATGTTTCCCTATAGGTCAGGCTCGTGCATGGCAAGCCTCCTTATGTGAGAGCCCTATGCCCTCGCGTCATGTCTAGTCTACAAATGAATTTCTCCATCATAGGCATTGTTTTTTTTTCTGATAATGGGATTTTATTACTTAAAATAGTTTAATCATTACATCCGGCTTCTGCATCATAAAATGCCCACAACCAAAACTGGGAAAACTCAAAAAACGACAATTCTAAACAAATCATTATGAAGTAGATAGTCGACACTATGAAGCTGCTATCCGTAGATCATAGGCATTGCTATTTGTGATAAAAATAAACAAGTCAGCGGTGGTACAATTTGCTAAACAAAATTGGTCAAGTCAGTGCTAATAATATAAATATTTGGATGAGTAGATATGTGTAATGTGTTGGTATATCGTACTAGTACGTAGTTGACAATAAATTTCTAGTCCTCCCGTTCGTACCCATACATGTCGTAAATTATGTGTAGCCTCATAGGACAATAATGAGAAGGGTTAACCTACATATATCATCCATCATATAAGTGACTTGTCCCTCCGGTATGACACACACCCTCTCTTTCACATACCTAGTCTTTTCTTACCCGTGCATTCCCGGCCCTATGCATGCATGCATGAGCGATGTGCGTAGGTGTATGTAGGAAAAGGAGGCACTGGGATGCACCTGACAACTGCATTGTATGTAGGACCGAGGTACGTAGCACTCTTCGATGGTTGCATACAACATTCTAGGCATTCACCATATAAGTTTTGTTAAATACTCCTTCCGTTCCATATTAGATGACTTTGGAATGGATGTATCTAGCACTAAGATATGTCTAGATACATCCAATTTAAAGTCATCTAATATGGAACGGAGGGAGTAAAACTTAGTTGCAACAGTTCGTTCTGTAGACTGGAGTGATGTTGTACAGCTGAAAGGTTTGTGAGGTGATGAAACCGTTGAGGCCAAAGGACATGGGGGAGGAAATCTATGTCTCCGGGTGCCAAACTAATGTTCCTTGATGCTGCATTGGCATGTAATGAAGTCTTGACATCAATCAGAATTGTTTTATACTTATTCGGTGTCTAACTATGGAGATATTTAGTCCTATGAAATTGGGTGTGGTTTCAGTGTTGAATTGCATAGGAACCAAATCCCTCCGGGGGAGGACCCAAATTTAGTGCCGCGATTGTGTTGATTTTTTTTTTCCGTTTGGCTCCTTTCTCTCCACACAGCCCTATTATATGTCTCCACAAATTGAAGCACATCCATCACATATTTGTTCAATGAAGCGCACCTCGGGGATGTTTGACTGTATTTTGGCCGTAGCCGTTTTCCATTAAAAAAACGTGAGGTCTTGTCTAGTACTAGTGTATTTTTGGGATTGGTGGGCAATATGCCGGTCTAATCCTAAATCCCTACATAATCCCACAAGTTTGTTCGGTTCAAGTGTATTTAGCATGTTTTATCTCCACTTTTCTTTAGAATTCCCAAGCTGTAGTTTTTTTTCTATACCAAATTCACTCATCGTACCTACTGGATTGGGGATTTGGTGGGGTTCTGGTGGTGGAAGAGAAACCCAAACTTTGTGAGGATTATCCCTACAAATGCACTAAAATACTCTACTACCGAACATGGCCTCGGGGAGCGCTCCACCACCATTCAGCGCATGCACATTATTCTTTTTTGAAATTTAAAGATATGTTAAGCTAGCAAGCAGCCTCATTAATTCTAGTCCCCTTAGATACCCTGGTAAGGAAAAGAGTCCGTCTGAAACTTGCTACCAAGGATCAAAATAGTGTTACATCGTTTACAATCAGTCCCAGAATATAATCTGGGGGATCCTCGAGCCAAACTATGGATTTGGAGCCAGTGGATCTTCTATCTAAACAATGGGCTACTTCATTGGTTTCTCTAGAGCAATGGTTAAAAATAACATCCGTGGAACTCCTAGACAGAAAGGAGCATTCTTCGTAAATTGCCGCTCCATGTCCTAAGGAATTGCCTCGATAACCGCCATACAATCGCTATTCACCTGCAGTCTTGTGCATCCAATCTGACCTGCGAGGATTAAGCCATCTCGCAAAGCTCTTGCCTCAGCCATGGACGCATCAGAAATATTTGTCAGAGTACAACTGCTGTCAGCTATAAATTGGCCGTGGTCGTCTCTGATCACAACACATGTGCCTCCAGTGCAAGAATCATGCAAAAAAGATGGATCCACGTTTAGCTTAGTAAAACCTTCTATAGGAAGTTCCCATCTTAATCTCCTCGAAGTAAAAAAATTCCCGGGCACTCTTTTATAGTTTTTTTAGTAGATGCACTCTGTTATAGTTAAGAGTAATCGCAGCGATTAATTGATTAAGCGCATGCACGTTTGTTTGTGAACCAGTGCATGTGTGTTTGTGAACGAGCTGACTTAGTGAGTTATCAGGCCCGGGCCCCATGGCTGTCCAGCCCGTGCGGCCGCACAGGGCCCAACATTTTTTGGAGCCGAAAATTTGTGTTTAAAGTTCATATTTCTAAATAAAAAGTGTGTGAGCCAAGAATGTACAAGAAAGCAGAAATGGTGTAGTGGGAATGACGCTATGCTCCTCTCACGTGAGTTGGTCTGGCAGAAATGGTGTAGTGGGAAAGCGTTTTAGCCCCTAGATACATCCACTTTTGTCCAACTTTAAGACAATTAATTTAGGATGGAGGGAGTTTTATAACCACGAAAATCGAAACTAAAATTCAAAATAACCGGGCAGGACTCTATGCCAAACGCTGACTCCTCAATTGATTCATTCCTTCAACGGTATGTTCGGTAGAAATCAAGCGATTTCAGGGCTCCTGCATTGGTTTGTGTGTCTGCCTGTGGCCCCTATGTTGTTTCCAATCGCTGGCATGTGGGCCTTTCTGCTCTTCCGTCCGTGCGTCGCAGCTGTCGTCTTGTAGGTGTGGTGGGCTCGCTGCGTGTCGGGCTCGACGGTGTACTTCGTCCATCGCCGTTTTTTAGCCCCTCTTGTCATCGACTATGTCCCTTCTGTTACTCGTTCTTTGTTTTTACCGTGGGTGGAGATTTCTGCCTGGTTATCTAGATCTGTGCTTTTCTTCCTGAATGGGGATGCAGGAGGACGCGGCGCCGGGCTTGGCGGAATGTCTGCGTTCGCCAACATCGTGAGTTTTGTAGGAAAAATCTAATCGTTTTAGCATAGGGCCCACCTAATTGGGATAATCAAAATTAGGACGGTAGTATCTGGGAGACTGGAACAACTACTTATGGCGGACGTCCACCGACAACCCAATTCGTGAGGTCCGGCGGTGATCACGTGCCTCTGTGTGGGTTCCTCCGTCCTGCTATGTTTCCCCGTAGGGATTTGGCGGGCGCTGCTGGTGCTTCAGTTGCCGGCGGTCCCTTCTACTAGCCGGCTCGGCGACTAGGGATTGACTCGACGTGTTCCTGCTTCTGCCCTCGGCTGCACGAAGTTCTCGTGACCCAATGTCTGCTTTTTTAGAGAAGAGCCCGGCAAGACGTCACCGCACGACACCCAAGGTCTTCTTTTTTATAGTATTTCCCTGCACACTACAGGAAACGCACTAGACGCCTACGGCGTAGCCCGGAATACCGTTGGGGAAGCCATACGCCGACGGACCCCTTGGCGTACACGTCCATCGGCGAAACCTTTCTGGTCGTCGGCGTAGTGTATCCCCCTCGGCGTTCCGTTTGGTGGGACCCACCAGCTGTTAGAATGGGTCCTCGCCACGTAAACTAGACGACGACGGCCCCCCCTCAGCGTACTGCCTAGCTACGCCGACGGAATGCCGTCGGCCTAGACTTTTTTTAAAAATATATTATTTTTTAAAAAATATTTTTTTTTCCATTTTTGTATGTTAATCTTTTTAACTAGTTAATCGCACTACATAAACATTTATCTCTAAGAATTCTTAACTACAATCTAAATTACTCTCTTCTAATGACACTTCCCGAAACCACACTTAACTTCTTCCTTCCATACCTATGAGCTACCTAGAAACAACACATGCTTTATTGACAATACTATCCTATCAATCCTATTAACCTATGGACTAGGATGTCATGCAACTTTATTTTATGAATATAAATAATTATTTACATAAATATAAATGAATCATTAATAATAATATTGATTAAAAATATTCTTGAATTCAAATAATAATTAATTATTTTCCTTATTCCATTTAATATTAAATAATTCATATCTATAAATCGGTGAATCAAAATTTGACAAATAATAAGTCTAAATCGATTAGAAAAATGAGAGAAATCCAATTATGACATCCATATTATCAATAAACCAACTGTTGAAAAAGGTATAAACCAAATCTTGCCAAAATTCCCTCTGGTTTGTTCGATATGGGACTTTTAAGCTATAAGTCATGAAACTCCCTAGAGAGAAGTGGATGCCGATGAAGCAGGTCACACCCCGGAGTGCAATATTTGCCATCCAAAACTCATAACACACTTATACACATATGTTATGAAACCCCCTAGCTGGTGATTGGATCCCGACGCTCCGGAGCACCTATCCGGTAAAAAACCTAGTCCCGCTGGAGAAAAACTAGGCTCATAAGACTAAAGTCAGTACCAACGTTAAAAGGTGTGGAAAAGTTTAACTAGTTGCTTGTTTGTGATAGGATAGGCCCTAGTAAGTCAACCCAACGCTTAACAGGATTCCCTCCGTTTTGTCCGATCCGGGACATTTAGGCTATAAGTCATGAAACTCTCTAGAGAGAGGTAGATGTCGGTGAATCAGCTCACAGCCCGGAGTGCAATCTTTGCCATCCAAAACCCATAATACACTTAGACACACATGGTATGGAACCCCCAAGCTTGTGGTTGGATCCCGACGCTCCGCAGCCCCTCTCCGGTGAAAAACATAGTCCCGCTGGAGAAAAACTAGGCTTATACGACTAAAGTAGGTACCAACGTAAAAGGGGGTAGAAAAGTGTAAATAGTTGATTGGTTGTGTTAGTCTAGGCCCTAGGAAGTCACAATAAAAAGGTATAACCCAACTCTTAATAGGATTCCCTCCGGTTTGTCCGATCCGGGACTTTCAGGCTATATGTCATGAAACTCTCTAGAGAGGAGGTAGATGTCGGTGAAGCAGGTCACACCCCGGAGTGCAATCTTTGCCATAAAAACCCATAATACACTCGTACACACATGGCATGGAACCCCCCTAGCTTGTGGTTGGATGTCGACGCTCCGGAGCCCCTCTCCGGTAAAAAACTAGTCCCGCTGGAGAAAAACTAGGCTTATACCACTAAACTCGGTACCAACGTAAAAAGGGCGGTATAAAAGTGTAACTAGTTGATTGGTTGTGTTAAGCTAGGCCCTAGGAAGTGACAATACAAAGGTATAACTTAACTCTTAACAGGATTCCCTCCGGTTTGTCCGATCTGGGACTTTCGGGTTATAAGTCATGAAACTCTCTAGAGAGAGGCAGATGTCGGTGAAGCTGGTCACACCCCGGAGTGTAATATTTGCCATCCAAAACCCATAGAACACTTGTACACACATGGTATGAAACCCCCTAGCTTGTGGTTGAATCCTGACGCTCCGGAGCCCATCTCCTGTGAAAAACCTAGTCCCGCTGGAGAAAAACTAGGCTTATACGACTAAAGTCGGTACCAACATAAAAAGGGGGTATAAAAGTGTAACTAGTTGATTTGTTATGAAGTCACAATACAAAGGTATAACTTAACTCTTAATAGGATTCCCTCCGGTTTGTCCGATCTAGGACTTTCAGTCTATAAGTCATGAAACTCTCTAGAGAGAGGTAGATGTCGGTGAAGCAGGTCACACCCCGGAATGCAATAATTTCCATCCAAAACCCATATCACACTTGTACACACATGGTATGGAACCCCCTATCTTGTGGTTGGATCCCGACGCTCCGGTAAAAAACCTAGTCCCGCTGGAGAAACACTAGGCTTATATGACTAAAGTCGGTACCAACGTCAAAACAGGGTAGAAAAGTGTAACTAGTTGATTGGTTGTGTTAGGCTAGGCCATAGGAAGTCACAATACAAAGGTATAAGCCAACTCTTAACAGGATTCCCTCCGGTTTGTCCGATCTAGGACTTCCATGCTATAAGTCATGAAACTCTCTAGGAAGTGGTAGATGTCGGCGAAGCAGGTCACACCCCGGAATGCAATATTTGCCATCAAAAATCCATAACACACTTGTACACACATGTTATGGAACCCCCTAGCTTGTAGTTGGATCCCGACTCTCCGGAGCCCCTCTTCGGCGAAAAACCTAACCCCGCTGGAGAAAAGACATTCATGGTTTATTGTTGGTTCCGTCTTTTCTTATGATCTTTTTTCGAAAAAATATCTTGAATAATATATATGATGGTGTAGATTTTTTTTTCCTTTTCGAAACGAGGTAAAAAACATCAAAATACGAGTTCGAATGCAAAAGTTATGATCAAAATGGTGTTTAAGTTTAAAAAAAATATAGCTAGGCCGAGGGTGGCCGTCGGCATACCTCGAGCTAGGCCGAGGGCGAACCGTCGGAGTAGATTAAATCGAGCTACGCCGAGGGTGACCGTCGGCGTAGGTACATTTTTTTTTATGTTGGTGGCCTGGTCGGGGTCTACGCCGACGGCCTCGACGTTTGGCCGTCGGCGTCTGTAGTGTTTCCCGTAGTGATCTGTGTGTCGCTGTGTTCCTCCTCTTTTCTCGTAGGTGGGCGCTGCTCTCCCTATCGCTGGTGCAGCTACTCTGTCTCTCTGTTATGCTTAGGTAGGCACCGCTGTTGACATCTCTCAATGGTAACCACGTCGCTGCGGCAGTTACCAGCCCTGTCTCGTGCATGCTCGTGCATCATACTTGACCATAAATTTCTGGTTGTTGCTTTGTTCATTCCCCACATGGAGTGATATGACGACATAATATATTGGTAGGAAAGTAATAAGAAAGATTGGTAGAGATTCATCATATATACCACTCCGCTCCTCTACATATGAAGTCATACATAACTTTCCTTTCCACGTCCCAACCTTTTCTTCTCATGAGTGGCATCAATGACCATAAAATCGAGATAAATGCATGCACGTATGGCATCCGTGGGTATACATAGGAACATGAGGCACAAGGAAGTACACAACTACGGGATCGAATCCATACACGCAGCACTCGGCAACCCATTTGTCGAGCAACGATTAGTCATGAAATACTTTGTAGTAGCCCAAGGTAATGGTGGCACCGCAACACATACCAGGATCGTCGAAACTAGAGATACATAAGAAAATGACCGTGAAAACATATGGGTTGTATGCCTCTGCCCCTAGACTTGGTTCTTGGGTTTCCCAAAAACACCTAACGGGAACTAAACCTGATCGTCTCCATGTTTTTCTACAAATGATGAGCTTTGAAATATTGAAGTTTTTAAGTTTTGAAACGTTGTTCGGTTTAATATTCGAATTGGATTAGAAAACCATTCAACACATTTTGCTAAATAAATCCGAATTCCACATTGCCTCTCCCTCTCTCTATATTATCATCCCCGCACCACAACACACAGTGAAGATGCGGTGGCCCAAGGTTTGCCGACTTCGCTGCGCCATCTCGACCTCCTCCGTTCCCAGTCAACCGGAGAGAAGAGGAAAAATATCTCTGCTTCTCCCCGACGCGTAGGTTGTCGGCCTTCTGCTCCTCCCCGGAGTCTCCCCCACCCCTTCCCCGCCGACAATGCAAGAAGACGATCTGCCCCCAACGGGAAAGCTCACGCGGCTAGGTCCAGCCATGTGCACCAGGTCTTTCATATATGCGTCGTCCAGGTCCGGCCACGCCCTCACCGCCGCCATCCTCCAGGTCGTTCTCCAAGACCTTCCATTAATTTGCAAGGGAAGGAAAACGCCAATCTTTGAGATGGTCTAATCTCTGCGCATCAGCACGTCGACGTGTACCCATTCCTCCCCAGGCTTGTATCCCTCACTCGTGCCTTCAGGTGCATAGAATTTCTGGTTAATCTAAATCTTGCATAATTAAATTAGTGTGGGGAGTGTTGAATCTTGTCTTTGTTGTGTGTGCTTTCATCTTAAGGTATGGAGCAACAGATGAAAGTTCGGATGTCGCCTCCATTGAAGGGCAGGTGTCCACTACTATTCCCTAATGGCTCTTGAATTTTTTCGCACCTAATAGCTCTCAGAACTGTATGTTTCAGCTAATTATGTTCGACTTTATCTGTTTGTGAATGACTGGAACTCAGCAGAGTATGCACGCTTTCTGTGCTTGCAAGTGAGGTTTTGATCGATGTCTTGTTTGAAATCGATTTAAATCATCGCATGATAAGACATCCATGTAATCAGCTGATATCGGTATGTCGACACTAGTTGAAAAAGAGGCAATAGTCCTGG